>JAVQJD010104175.1:0-18395 GCA_036023655.1 Nannoperca australis
CACACACACACACACACACACACACACACACACACACACACACACACACACACACACACACACACCCACACACACACACACAGCAGCGGGGTTTTGGAGCCGTCTCATAGACACAGCCAGAGATGATTTACAGAGATGAGTAGAGCTTCGAATGCCATGAAGGCTGGGAGCACAGCGCACAGCTCTGGTTGTCTGGATGACACCAATGTGTCTGGGAGCTGACGGCCTGACACGGCTTTACGCGTCACACCACACACACATAACACACAAAGCAACGCAGGGAGGTAAACAATGGCTGATTGGGGACTGTGTTTTCTAGTAATTTAATGATTAAGTGTTACAGTGTTATTTTATCAATTAATTGTAAAAGCAACAGCACAGTTAAAAATGATGACAGTTACTTTTGAAGCTGACACAGATAGTGTGATGATTTGTAAAATAAGTAGAGCAGAAAAGAAGCTGGGTGAAATTTATTTTTTCACGAAAGAAGAAGAAAATGCGTGAGAGGGTTTGAATCTACAAAGCTCCTTTTTGGTGCAAGTTCCTGAGAGCCGTCACATTGATTTCCCAGGCCCCAGAATCCCATGCGGCAGGCCTCTGCCCTTTCTATCCCAAGCTCTATACTTCCATGACGACACTTCACCTTTAACCTTATGCTCCCGAGGGCGCGACCCCGTCCTCTCTGAACACAAACCAGCCCAATCAGAATGCTCAGCTCGCTGACAAAAACACCCAAAGGCCTCCGCTCCTATGACAGTGTGTGACATCAGGTCAGATTCCTTTAGCATAACAACTACCACTATGGCCTTGTGTGAGGATTCTGTCTTTCTCGGCACAAAACACCCATCACAATCCACAGAGAAAAAGTCTGATTTAAAAAAAAAAAGGGGGGGGGAGCAAGAAAATGTCTGGATTTCAACCCGGAGGGCTGTGGAACCAAAGAAAATGTCTTCTTTCCTGGCCGGCTGAAATGTAACAACAAGGTTCTATATGGTATCATCACAGTCTTAAAAAAGCCAGGACATGCAGGTCACTGACAAATATTTAAAAAACCTAGAAAATAAAAAAATAATCCTCAAGCCCAGTTATGTTTAGGAAAGTCTTAAGTATGTTTATAGGGGGCTAACTGAGGTATTGTCCCAGGTATCCCCTGCCCAAAGATGGGTAAGGGGCATGTGAGGCTCCCTGCATCTCCACCCCCAACTGCCGTACTGTGACCTGATCTCTCAGAGCAGGGAGGATATCTGGAGGGAGCAGGGGCACATTTCTCAGGCAAGGGCACGGGGGTTATTTTGGTTTGAATTTCCTCTCTGTTCTGCAACATAAAGTAAAGAAAAAAAAAAAACTTGTCCGGGCAGGCATTGCCCCCAGCATTCGTTACCTTCTCTCCAGCAACACACCCATTCCCATCCTCTCAAACTCATACATACATATACACACACACACACACTCTTCCTCCTCTGGCCACAAGAAGTGCTTAGGAAACCAGACACAAATCAGAACGTGGGAAGTGATTTAGTGCCTCCTTCATAACTCACAACCATGTCCAGGACCTGTCCAGCATGTCATCCAAGTCAGTGACATATTGATCTACTCCGCTGTCTCTATTTTGTTTCACAGCATTGCTTACTTTGTTTTCTGTGTTTTCACCTTTTTTGGAAAAGGTCAGCTACACATAAAAACAGTGGCAATTTGTAGACGAGAAGCAACTGCACGGACTTCTGTTTTGGATAAAAATGATAGTTGGGGTAATTATGAATTAGGCAGAGCAAAGCATGTAAAAAGTGTAAACAGATAATTTTGATCAGCGTCATTAAATTGATTTTAGACTATTGAAAATTGATAGTCTATTTTGTCTTATGCTGTTAACTAGTTACATTTTGAGGGAATTGACGAGAATGAACAATAGTCATGGGGTATGAAACCGATGGAAACATTTTTTTTTAAATGGATTATTTTCTGTTCCATAAATGCAAATGGCAGCTATTACCCAGCAACTCACCTCATGAGCGAAACTACAGATGTTTTCTGAAAACAAAACATCTCTCTATCTCTCTTACTTTCTCTTTCACTCAATCAGTCTCTACTTCTGTCTCCCAAGAGAAACTGCTCCAGTGTCATAACTCATTTGTCAGTTCCTCAATACAAATTAAAGGCGCCTGACGACTACCTGTGTGGCTAATAACATAACTGCTGCTGGCAGCATGACAACATCTACACCTCTCAAAACCTGAAAAAAAAAAAACACACACACACACACACACACACACACACAGACATATTAAGAGCTGTACTTGTATCCTGGGCAATATATGAACCCAAGACACCTTTTAGGAGCTCCTTATCAAAATAATGTGTTTTTTTCTGGCTGTCATTCAACAAGACAGTGGAAGCACGTCACACACATCCACGATCGAAGGTTTCAAACTCCTCATTCTGTGCATCTCCTAGATAAATTCAGCTTTCCATTCCCTTCTGCATCCAAGGGGAACATTTACCACATGCTGAGACAAGTTTTATTTTATTCTAACACCATTCCCAAGGGAAGACAAAACACTGGATGAGCTGCTATTTTGAAGAGTTGAGAATCCAGCAAAGCAAAAGGCCTGACACCTTTGTTCATCTTTCCCTCCCTTCATCAGTCACAAGCACGCTTCTTTAATAGGCTTCCTTTGACTTTCACTAGTGCTCAATGTCTTGCAAAAAGCCCAGGAACATAGAGCACGCATACATGCATGCACACACACGTAGGATATAAACAAACACGAATGTACACACGCTCACAAACACCGTCTTAAATTCTAGACACTTTAAATGCATGATAGGCATTTTTCAGTCCTGCACTATTTACAAGTCAAGTAAATACTCTTAAATATTTTCAACACATTAGAATTAAGTGAGCGTGTTCCACCAAGCGAGACACCTGAGATCGGGGGCTGAAGCCGTGAGCATGACACGGAGTCTAAATAAATCAAACTTTATGTCTACAGCTGACAAAATCTACACTATCAAGTTGCAGTGTCTACAAACCTGCTCTTCATCACATACGCACGCACACACACACACACACACACACACAAAGATACATACAATCACAAAAATACTGCAAAAACCCAAATAAAACATAACGGTAAAAGTAAGGTTATTTTCTTTGACTGCAACAGGGATGATTTTGTTCAGGAGGACGTAGCTCAGTCATGTATTTATGTTGCTGAAAGCTTTTATAGACATAAACTAGCTGTTTGTAGTCCTGGTGAACCCGTCAATAACCAAGTCAACTTACAGGAGTTGCCTGAGAATGAATTATGACTTTTAGAAACAATATTACCAAGGCTAATTGCTATGATTATCATAATGATTATCATTGCGGCAGTACAGGAGTGTGTGAGAGGCTTGGTGTACGTGTGTTGTTAAAAAAGTCAATATGAAACACCTTGTAATGACAGGTAAAGAACATACACTGCCCGGAGCTGTTTTTTCCACATTCAAGCACGTGCCAATCACTTTCTTCTTTTTTTAGAAAAAGGAAATAGAAATTACTGGTGTGATTTGTGGGGTTGTTGTCGTACTGAAATGTCAAAGGCAGGTAGTCTCACAGGATTGTTCTCCATGGTGGAATATCAACACGGCTCTTTCTGTGGATTTAAGTGCTTTCTAGTAGGTGTGATAAGATGCAAGTTCCCTCTTTCAAACCTGTCAAAGTCAGAGTGAAAGAGATTTGATCATTATTAGAGCTGTTTATGGGCTGATTACTGAAAGTGAAGAGTGAAGCTATTCCACAGGGTCAACTGTGAAGTGTTCTAACTGTGCTGAGAGAAGAAAAAAAAAGTAATACCAGTGTATGTGGCAAAAAAAGGAAAATAAAAATAACTGAATCACTTCCTATGCCTGCTGGTTGCCTGTTATCAAGACTATGCATGAGTTTCCAAATGAACGGTCAGCTTCTGGCTAAGATATACAGAAGAGAAGGGAAGAGGAAGAGCGTTAAAGATATTCACAAAAAAAAAAAGAAAAAGAGGAAATAATATTAACTGACACCGTAAAAGGAAAGTTGCTTGTGTACACCTCAACTCCTTGCCTCCATGGGAGCATAAGATGCTGTGTAGCACATAAGAATCTGCAGGCCGTGAGCTTACAGCGGCAGGTATAACTGTGCCTTAGTGAAAAACTTGAACTACATGCTGTCCCAGAGAGAGGAGGCCACATATGGGGTCCAAAGGGGGCCATTACTTCAGCACACATAACTTTAAACAGACACATGGAACACAGAGAAGGTGAGCTGGGATGCACTGGGTGGACAGACTTCAGCTCTGAGAGCACAGTTCCTCTACATATAAGCGCAGCTGAACTTTTTTATTGGCTGCTTGTCTGCACTGTCAAAGAGGAGGTTAGCTAAAGAACAACATGGAATTTCTGCAGTGTTTTATTCGAATCATGGCAATCATGTAGTCTCTCTTGCTCTCAACAGTAAAACAAACACCTGGCAACAAAATGATCTGGGAAGTTTCAAACAACTTATAACCACACATATAGTGAAGCTTAACTGAGCGATAGAAACAACCAACCAAACTGAGTCTTTTACCGACTTTTTTACTTTCACTGTAAAAGTGTAAAGGTGTACACACAACTCCCAAGCAGTTAAAGTTAACATCCTAGAGTAATAAACCCCAACTAAACATAAAAAAAAATCAAAAATAAATATGCATCGTGTGAAATTGGACAAAACCTAACCTCTCACCAGAAACCGATAATCTCATATTTAGACATATTCTGGGTAAAGCTGGTAAAGAACCCCTGACAACTAAATCCACAACTTGTCTAAAGATTAAAATGAGAAAGCACTCAAAGTTCTGGTCATAATTATAATAAATCAAAATTAAATGCATTTTCAATTATATTTTAATTTCAAATTAGATATTTAAAATAAGGTATTTGCGTGTATTTATTGCTGTTTATCATCACTGAATAACCTGATATCCTAATAATTGTAGTAATCTATGCATAATTCACTCTTGACGGAGCAAAACAAGACACACACATATATATATATATATATATATATATATATAAATTATATGGTGATGACATGATGGTGGTGGACAGGTAGAAAACCATTTCACCTGGGGAAAAAAGGTACATCACATCTACCACTTAAGAAAACTATTTTCTTGGCCTGTATTTCAGACGTATATAACTGTTTTTCCACATCAAAGAATATGTTAACAGGTTGTTGATGTCATCATGTGCTGATGATTCAAATGTTATTTCAACTTATTACAAGTGGGAATTTCATGAATTAATTTAATCATAATGATAATGATGAATTTTCTTGACCAAGTTACATTTAGTTAATGTTAATGGACTAATGGATAGGCTTGATTCATTTCAAATGAGTGTCACTGACATCATCTCCAATGGCAGAATTTTGCTCACAAGACTGAGGACCAGACTGACTGGTGGATGTGGATATTTTTTTGCAGTGGGAAAAGCCTTTGGGATGTTGGCTCTTCTAGAACTACACTGTGGGCTATGACTTATCTTAAATTATTATGTTATTTTGCTCCCTTCTGTGTAGCCTAAGCATCAGATTCAATCTCAAAATCCCCCTCCCCTCCCAAATACACCTCCACCCTTTTTTCATCTTTGCTGTCTGAAGCACTCAAATGAGAAACTGTCAGGAGCCGTGATTTGTGCTAACTAGCTATCGATCGCTCCAGAGCAGCATGCCTCGTGTCCATGCAGGGAGGACTAAAAGACGAGAGGAGAGAACAGAGAAGGAGACAGGAGAAGAGAAGAGAAAGAAGGGAAGGGGAGGAGAGGAAAAGGGAGCAGAAATTACACTATTCTGCTTTTAAATACCTGCAGATTGTTGTGGATTTATAATGTTAAGTGTGCGGCCAGCCCTACAGAAATTCAAACATTGAGAACAACAGGGTGAGTGTGGCTGACTGCTTATCAGTATTCGGTTTCCGACTCAAAAGAATACTCATTAATCAATATCAAAAGTGATGATGTTACTTATCACTCCCTGGCATCAATGCCCCCCCCCCCTTTTTTTTTCTTACAACCCTATGCTCTTTTTATTTATAGTTTTTATAAATAAGTACAACTCAGTTACCTGTTTTGTAAATGATCATGGGAAGAATGGGAACAAAAAAGTCACAATGTTCAATGATCTTGTCATTCATCCGCTACTTTAGCTGAGAGCACCAGTGGAGACTAAATATGAGGGAAACAAATACATGGATGAGGTGAAATGTACTAGTTATGATCATTCTGGCTCAAATGAATAATGCTCTGCTTGTTATTTTTCTATTGCTATATAACTGGGGTGATCGGTCAGCCAACTACACGAGTCGAAACGGTAAGTTACAGCGCTCCATCGAAGTAATGGAATTAATGTTACTATCCGACACCCTGCGCTCAGTCTCATATAAACAATGCGCCTGGACTCCAGACTTCCCGCGATGCGCGCCCCCGCCCCTTTCTGCACCCGCGCTGATCAGAACAAAGAGGCGCTCGAGACGCGCTAGGCGCTATCCACAAATACATACATCCACATTATTATATATCCATACATCCACAGGCCTTTCGGTGGCTTAACCCCGACAGTGGGAACTTAATCTAGATTTGTTTGTAGCAACGTCAACCATCACTGCTGCTGCTTTGGTTTGAAATGATTTGGAAAGAAAAGAAAAGAAAGATGAAAAATAAATAACATAATAAATAAATTAAATCAACATATTCTAATACGTGCAACTTGACTACTTCTGCAATAATAACTCATACAATATGTCTGTTACGATTAAAGCACACAATATTAATAAAACAATATAATCATAATGAAGTAATAGTATTATGAATTATAAAACAACAATTTTTTTAATTATTATATTATTAGAGCAAGCAGAATTAGAAGAAGAAACTATCCGCAGCTGAACAACGTAACAGTAAAAGTATGTATCTGCAGTTTGATTTAGAACCACCATAAAAATATTGAGATTAAACTACTTGTTACCATGAACCTACATCTGCAGATTGCAATTTCTCCGTCTGTTTCTGTGCCGTTGAGCCAGAAGATTTTCCATTTTCCTTGAGAAACATGTTGTAAATATAATGAATATATTTTACACTAATCGAGGGAGATAATTATAAATCATTTCAAAGTGACAATAACATTATTTAAAGTATAATTTAGTATTCAGTTTAAACAATTTCAAATGTAACACTAAATAGTATTATAAAAATTCTAGATGAACTATTTCCCACGGAAAATAAAATGAAAACTGAATGGCTGCATTAATTTCACAATGATATCTAATCCTTGAAATCCTGTCAAGCCAATCTAAAATCAATCCACTCTCACGAGCTCGGTATTATCCCATGGTAATAACAAAAACAAACACGTAACAAGGCAGGGAAACCCCGCTGCGCAAACGCATATCCTCAAAAAGCTATTAATCTTCTCAATGTAGTTGTTCACCCTGAAAACCGAGATAAAGAACCACAGGAAATGTTTACTTTTCTTGAGCTGCTCTTTTGAAGTGCCTCTACAATGAAGAACCTTTTAAAAATACATTGTGGAAAACGTACGAGGTTTACTTTGCTCAGTCAGATGATATTTAAAACTTCTCCATTTTGATAGTTTTTGTTTTGTTTTATTTTATATGCTTCAATACGGACCCAAGTTAACAATGAAAATACCGCACAACTCGTCCTTTTTTCTTTGTAAAGACTTGAATGGCGACACTATTAAATGTATTATCTTTCTATAGGCTAAACCTTTAAAATTCAAAGACCCCAATTAAACACAGACGGCTGCTTTCTGCTCGCACAATATGGACAAAAGGCTCTCTATTATCAGCGTTGCCAGAGCATTTGACCTATTGTGCATTTGATAAAATAACAATATAGATAAAATAAAAAGCATTTTAAAAGAACACAATATACCAATTTTATGAGCAAAATTGATGAGTTAATGTAGTCTGTGTTGCATATGTGAGTGAGTGTAAAAGAAAGAGAGAAGAAAAAGTGGGTAAAATACAACCAATGGAATGAAACTGTTTAATTTACCTTCTTTACTGTTGTTTTGGCTCTTATTTTTTTCCCATGGTCCCATGGCCTTGTCATCCTCTGACCCGTCCATCAAGGCCTTGTCACTGGGCACGTACCAGGTGGCGTGCTGCTCTGCCATGAGGGTGTCAAGGTCAATAGTGCCCATTGAGCCCTTCCCAGCATCCGGGCTGCAGTTTGCCAGCTCATTGTCTCCGTTCTGTGAGGGACAGTCACCATTCTTTTTGCCATTCTTCATGGCCAGTGGCTGGTCCTCAGAGATACTGAATTGCTGCCGCTGTAGCTGGATCTGGGCCTGCAGAATCTCCAGAGGGTGGATTTCGTCCTGCCCAGAGGTGCTGGATGGGGTGCGTACCTGCTCCACCCCAGGTGTGCCCGGGTGGCTCACCCCACTGGCCCCTGTGCCCACGCCAGCATTCAGTCCATAGCCGTCTGGTGTCGAGGTAGTATGATTGTTAATGCCCATGGCTAAGGGCTTCTGTCCATTTATCAACCCATGGTCACTTCTCTGCATCTTGGGTGAGCCGGTGATCATAGGGCTGCGATTAGGCTTTGTGGCAGAGGCCCCTCCTGCATCTGAGCTGGAGGAAACCTCATCCTCGTTGCCATAGTGGGTGCTGACATCATCAGGAAAGTCCACTCGTGGTGAGCTACTGTCAGACTTGGCAACACTTTGAATGCCACTGTCCAAAGAAGACATCAGGTCGGCCTGGTCCCCCAACATTAGGTCGACTCCTTTTCCCCAAGAGGGTGATTGGAGGTGTTTCTCATGGGGCGTTCCCCCACCCCTCTCCCCAACGCCAGCTGAGGGGGTCTGCTGGCCTGGACTTACAACAGGGTTACCATTGTCAGAGGAAAAAAAAATTCCAGGGCTCACATGTCCGCTGTCTCTTTTTCTCCTCCCTCTCCCTCTCCCACTCCCTGTTGTTGCCTTCCCCTCACTGCAAGGGGTAGCGTCCATGTTGTAATTTGGGGAGAGGGCACTGGCTTCCCCCTGCACCGTCTGGCTTTGACTTGCAGGCTTAGAGTTGCTATTCCCGGTGCCAGGCATCTGGCTGTTCTGGGAAGTGCTGTTCTGAAAATATTCAGGACCAGCACTGCCAGTCCCATTAGATGTGCTGCTATTAATGTCCTGCTCTGTCTGACTCAGTTTTCGCTTGCCCTCATTTTGGTTTTTCTTGTTGAATGTTACGTTAAGATTGGGGGCCCCTAGGCTAGCGATCATGTTCTGGCAAGCCGTGGAAAGGGCCGCCAGGCAGCTCTGCCCAAAAACACTGTCTTTAGTGCTGGTTTTGTTGAAGTTCCCGAGGGACAGAGCTCCAAGCTTACTAACAGACGACCGCTGGCCTGGGGGGAACTCAGACTGAGGAGGGTAGGTCCCTGGTGAGGTGCTCACCCCCTGGGGAGCACTGTGGGCTGGCCCCTGACAATTACCCCCCCCATAGGGAAACGTTGGCTGTGCTCCCATTGGAGGTGCGGGGAAGTCAGCTGGCCGCCTCTCTGCTGGTGCATTTGGATGCCCTGTTCCAGCTCCTGGAGACTGCATTTGTGAGAGATTGCCCATGTTGCCGCTGAATTGAGAGTGCATGCCCGGGGAATGGAGAGCCTGTACATGCCCATCTCCTGGTATTCTCATAGGCTCCTGCATGCCCATGCCTGGCCTAAACATCATTCCAGCCCCGTTCTGCTGTAACCCCATGTCATGGGGCCCTGATTCATTACCCGCTCCACCCATGCGCCGTGACATCATCTCCCCTGGTGGGTGGGACCCTTGGAACCAGGAGTTCTCCTGAGTTACATGAGCATTTTGTCCATCAATGTTGGGCATCCTGCCACCATTTTCCCTGTCAAAGTTGGGCTGAGGCATGCTCCCGACTGGGCCTCCACGAGCCATAGGGCCAGGAGGTACATCGCCGTGGTGACCCAGCTGCTGCAGACTAGGCTGCCTCATCCTTTGCTGCTGGTTGCGAGATGCCATCTGTTTTATCATCATGGCTGCATTCTGCCGCTGCTGCAGAGACTGCTGCTCAGGCCCCGGATGCTGCAGGGGACCTGGTGGGAAACCTTCACTTACAGGTGGGGTGAACTCTCCAGGCAGGCCGGGGTAGGCAGAAGGAGAGAGGTGGTTATCTATTCCACCACACCAGCCTTCACCACCATGTGCATTGGGAAAGTCAAATCTAGGCCTTTTTGCCATATTCATATAAGGAGAGTCAAAGTGTTGCAGCCTCTGATTTGGGGGCTGTTGGGAGGGAGGAGGAGCTGGCTGTTGCATATTAAACATGGGGTCCCCATAGGGGTTCAGACCCCTATTTTCCAGTCTGTGAATGGGATATTCAAACTGGTTGTGTTGGCCAGGCATCATGACCCCTCCGTCCAGAATGTTAGGGTTAGTAGAGGCAGTCTCAGCCTGAGGGGGTCTGGGGAGGCCAGGGGGGCATGAGTTCTGTCTGGCTATCAAGCCAGCTTGTTGTTGCTGCTGCATGAGAGGATGTCTTCCATTGACCCCTGGCTCCATTCCCACGGGCACCTTCCGGCCATTTCCAAAACGCTCAAAAAACACTCCGTGCTGAGGCTGCTGGGGCTGTGGTGGCGGCTGGTGTCCCTTTGAGATGCCCTGCATACCTGGTGTCCGTGGCATGCCAGGGTTCCCTGGGAAATTCCCACTGGGAACTGGCCTTCCTGGCCCAAAATGGGGTAACTGAGATTCTGATTCTGATGGGGAAAATACATGTACATCAAAATGTCCAGATGGAGGCTCACTTGGGAAGTTATACTCTAATCCCTCCACAGCTCCCTGGTTGGGCATCCGCCGAGGCTCCAGGCCATGAGACTCAGAGGAGGCGGATGAGGAGGAAGGGAGTCCATGGAAGGATGCTGCTCTGTTAGGTGACTGGTCCAGGGGTAGACAGGGGGCAGGGACAGCATGGCTGCCACTGGGAGGCCCGTGATGTTGAAAGTCAGGCATGTTACCAGGCCGCTGCTGCTGCTGCTGCTGCGGCTGGGGAAAGCCATCCCCTGCCGGTCCCTCAGTGAGAGGATCAAATCCTTCTCCAAAGCCCTGCTGTGGTCCCATGCCATTGTTGTTGTAGCCCATTAGCCTGCCACCATGCAGGCATGATGATCCTGGCTCTGGGCCTCCGAAATTCCCACTGAAATGAGGGTGAGGTTGGTGGGGGTGAGGTTGATGGCCATGGGGATGTCCTTGATGAGGTTGCTGGTTGTTAAAAAATCCATGCATGGGTCCTTGCTGCTGCGGCTGCTGCTGAAGTCCGCTGCCTGCATGCATGTCCGAGTGGCCCCGCGGGTGAAATCCTCCGTACTGCTCTCCGTTCATGTTCATATTGAGCCCGAGCATTTGCGGCTCGCTCAGAGGGCCCATGCTGGGTTCCACGGCTCCAGGCGGGCCTCCTGCATGAAAACCTGGGCTTTTATAATGGGATCCCATGTTCAGTCTCGGTTGGTTTATGTTTCTCTCTGACTGGCCAGGGTTTCTACTATTAATCTGAGAACCAAACTGCTCCAGCCCAAACATTACTACAATCAATCCCACATGACGGCCAGTTTGCTAGACATAGGCACACTGTTTTTCCGTCTGTCCCCAAAAGAAAAAAAAAACGATACACAAGAAACTATTCAAATGTTTGTATAACACTACTAATAATTAAACTGATTTATCTATGTTAAATGTTAAGACTCACCAAATAAGTTCTCATTGTTGTTGTTTTTTTGTTTTACAACTTCTCCAAGGACGCAGAGAGACAAATGCGCAAGTAAACTGTGTCCCTGTTCCCGTATTTATGCGTGCACTTGACTGCTCTTCTTTTTGTCTTTGATTAAGCAAACAAATAAAAAGCACTGTGATTCACCTTGCTGCACGAGTTTCCTATCATATTCCAAAGTTTTTCTGTGTGCATTTCTTCTGGGCGAACATGACACAAAAACACCCTGCTAACAAACTAAAAGGAGAGCGCAGAAGTATTTGGAGGGATCGAACAGGAAAAATGACAAGTTTTTTCAGCTAATTCATTATTCCAGTACAATGTCAAATGTCCCAGGGCGACTTTTTGTATAAGGTCCCATACTGGAAATAAGGAAGTCCAATTGGAGCTGTGTAGTTAAAACGATCTCTTAGGCTTTTAGGGAAAATTCTTTCTTTAAACAAATACTACTGCCCACCGATGTCCATCAAAATCTTGACAACTGCTATGCAAGCATGTAGCCAAAAGTCCAGTGTGATGTTAAGTCCACAAACACGGATCTCCAACCCAGGCACCGGAGAACCGGAGCGTCCGTTTACGCGACCTGAACCCGGAGCAGCGCGGCGTGCACTACCCGCACTCCACAACAACGGAGCGGCTTGACAGCATGCTTCATCCGCTGCCGGTCATGCGCCTTGTGGTGAAGCGCCTTGCCTTAAGTCCTTTCTGTGCGTTCCGTTCCTAACGTGTGCGTCCCTCCGTTTACCGAGTCTTGTCTGGTGTGGTCTGAGTGCACTTGGGAGCGATTCACAGATACACTCACCCTCCGCTCTGCCGCTTGGCGCTGTGTGAGATCAACGCGTCCAAAGGAGCCAGCAACAAGTTTTGCATTTCTGCAGCCGCTTCCATCCATGAGGTCTCAGCCAATCAGATCGACCAAAGAAGGCTTCGAGGGTGGGACAAATGCTTTTAAGGTGGTCCACGGAGTCAATGAGATTGTAAACGCTTGTGTGTAAATCAGATCTTAGAAAGGCTTTCATTTAAAATATAATGTTTTGACCAAAACAGATAGCGCAGTATTTGTACATGTACACCTATCATCAGATTTTAAATGGATACGGTCTAAGATAATATCCTATACCCCCACCCCCCAAAAAAGGAATCCCATGATGTTTTGTTCATTCTACCACAAAATTGTAGTCTACAACAGTTGAGGTCAGGAAACACTCCTGCATCTCTCATATCCTCCACTGGAATCACAGCGCTGGAAGAGAAATTCTGCACACTGCTGTTTTGTTAGGTTGCTTTAAACCTATGAACAAACATTTTTCAGCCCTTACATCCATCGATCCACGCAGTGACCAGGACTTCAGTAGACCCGTATCATCTCTGTTGCAACATGTTTTCAACAATATATAAATGCAATAACTAATAACTTGATGTAAAACAGAGATAGGGCTATTGTTACACTAATACACCAGCTGTTGCCCAGTTGAACAACTAGTCGATCAACCAGTTGGGTTTATAACTTAGGTACAATCATTTCAGATGAATCGGTATTAATCACCAGTGCTGGGTGTTAAATATCCCCTCGTTTGTGAGCAATTGCGGATTAACAGTAATGTCTTTAATTCTGAAATCCTACTAGAAATCTATGCAGAACAATGAAATAGTCCCGCACTGGCCTCAGTAGATTGGTTTATAGCAGCTGCTGACTGAGTCATGTTGGCCTATCAGAAATATAGCCTAAATATCTGAGCTGATATTGATGTTGGGATAAATGTATAAATTAGACCAATATCATAAAGTGAGTAGCTCTCACTTGTGTGTGTGTGAGTGAGTCTGTGTCCCAACGGGGAAAATCCTCCTTAAAAGACCATCTGAACTAAATCATGTGGATGGTATTGGGTTTCGGTTCCAATAATCAATGGTATTCTTTTAGTATTATAGTCCGTAAAATAGAACACTTTTGCAAGGTCAAATTAGGATAATTAATTTGATAGGTTAATTAGCTGAATAGGTCTAAAATAGCCGAGGTTATCTGTGTGAGGGTAGGGTTGTGTAATATTCTATGATATTATTGCAGATTGCCTATTTCATGTCCATGTGAGTTTGAGACAAAAGTCCCAATGTAAAACGTCAGCCTAAATAATGTGTGTGGCCCCAGTTATGTCTATATAAGACAAATAACCCATTTTCTGATATATTGTAATCGTATGCCATCGTTTTGCATAGGCATGTGTCAAATGTACTGACTTATGTAATTCAGAATGTGTCTTAATGTTGTCTGTAGCTCACCCATCTGTCTTTCTTTCTTTCTTTCTTTGCGTTTGTCTTTTAGTGTAGGCCTATTTATTTAGTTATGTTGTGAATTATTGGGATACCTTGGATCTAGTTCTTCTCGTAAAATTGTGACATGGCCGAGATCACATTCCTTTTCCCGAGCAAAATGTTCTAACCACCTAACAGAAAAAAAGTATTTCAAATGTAGCTAACCCACAATAAATCCTGGGTTGTGTGTGTTGTGTGTCTTCCACCACTAAGATTAAAAGAACTGTAATTATTTGAAATAAAGGCAACATGTGGGAATATGTACTTCTATTCACCACCATAGATATTTTCTTTGGTGATAGGAGAACACCATATTATCCTTTTCCGACATTGTGGACACAGTGGGCTGTTAGAGAATTTGGTGTGAGACAGCTCTGTACCTTCGGGGCGAAACAAGATGACTTTTACCAAACAGACACAGTGCCACCTAGCGGCTGGCGTCAGAGAGAGCCGAGGATACTTGTCCACTTTCATGCTGAAGAATTCAGAAAATAGTTTTGGAACTGGTACCTACATAAAATACACATTTTAAATCAGAATATAAATCTGTGGCAAAACAATAATGCACTTTGGTTTGTAAATTATATACAATTAAAATGGTCACTATAAAATTAAGAGTGAGAATGTCAAGATCCATTATCACTTTGTGAAATCGGTTATATTTCAGTCTCGTGTTAACACAGTGCATTGTTTTATTTCAATAAATGAAAATCCGTGATTTCTCCATGAATCCTGTTATTTTAAGGCAACCCTGGAAATCCAGTGAGAAGAAAGCAAATGATCAAATGTTTCCTTTTCTTCTTGAACAATCCCAGCTGAGGTAAATGGGAAGAAATATCATGTTTGCGTATGATAGTTCACAAGATGTCAAAGATTTGCAAATATAATCAGATATTCTACTCTACACTGTATTTTCTACTTTGCTTTGTAATGTTGTGGATGTTTCAGCTAATGGAAAAGAAATAACCAGCTCTGTATGGCAGTGCTGGCTCACAGAGGCCTGCGCCTAGAGGAGAAGACTGTATGTCAGGGCTGAGGCTGGAGACAGGTCAGGACAAGGCATTGAAAGCTGCTGGGAAGGAGTTTGTGTTTATATTTGGAATTTTGGGGGTGTGGATATGCAATCATTGCAGCGGAGAGGACAGCAGCTCAGAGCGAGGAGGCAGGGATAGACGGTGGTTGTGTTTTGAAGGAGACATGGTGTAAAGTACCTGTCTTCTAGAGAAGGAAGCAGAAGCGTGTTGAGTTGTTCTGAAGGCCGCTGTGCTTGTGTGGTGTGTTGCTAAAAAAAAAAAAAAAAAAACACCTTTTCTCAGGGACTGCCTTCATATCTGAGAGTCAGCTGGGTGTAGCATCATTAGAGTTTTACCCAGACAAATACAAAAGTGAGTGCATATCAAGCTGTTTCAGCCGTGGCTGCCATCACTGCACTGTGAAGCCCCTTAGATTTACCAGGATTCATGTTCATTTCTCAACTGATGAAGGCCTGTTGTAAAACAAAACCACATTAACAACACTAGAAACAAGTATTCTGCAGCTCAGCAGCAGGGGAAAAACTCAAGATATTGTTCTGTCTAACTGTAATACTAATACCCCAGTGATACAGTTCCTGCCAGCTCTGTCTACAGTCTTCTCAAATGGAGACAGACAAGTTAAGTATGACAAACCGATGGCATGGTCTCTTTCCCCCTGAGTCCCCAGTGATGATAAATGCTGCTCAGAGCTGCTGCTGAGGCGACTTCATGACAATGTACAGTCCACAGGCTATCAAGCATTGTCACAATACCACTCTTCTCTGCAGTGATTTAGTACTCAATTTGTCTCAATATTTTACTTAATAGGACAAGATAGCAGAAGTGGGTGCCCTTCTTTACCCTTAATTCATAGTGTTAAGCTTTTTCCTGAGATAGACATATTACCATGGGGGTTGCTCAAAGAGACAGTTCCTTCCCTTGTTGGGGGGGACAACGTCCTGTGCAGTTGGGGCAGTGTAGAGCAGAGCCTCTGTGTGTCCTCTATGGGCCCGTCACTCAGATGAGCCGTCACAATTCCCTGGGTCAGGACGGGTTAAGCAGCATCTGTCATCCAGAGAAGAACCATTGTATTAAGGGGAGGGATGCGGCATAGACACCCCACCCACCCCACCCCCCTCCTCGTCAGTTGGCTCCACACCTCTTCCACCTCTCTCAGAACAACAGGAAAACTCAGGGGAATCTCTGGGGCTAAACTTGACCCGAGCCCGGAGACTGAGGAAACACTCGTGACATCACTGCCCAAATGTGTAAGCCAAAAATAACTTTCCTCGCCAAGAAAACCTGCAGTCCCTGGGCAAATCTGGCTCCAGGGGAAGGTCATACACACAAACACAGTTTGGGTGGACCAAGCTTGGAGTCAAATCTTTACCAAAGAGAAGCCCTCACCCCAGCGTGTCATCTTATGGCAGGAAATGCAGCCATGTGGTGCAACAAACAGTCTTTCTAGGTGTTAGAGGCCTATACAATTCATTTTGAATCACTTAATATAGTTACTTCTGTTTATATATTGAAGCAATAAGCTGGTGGTTCTGGCTATCACAAAGTGTTTTTAGCACTGAGCATCGAGTCTTTCTTCGGCAACATGCCTGGATGTCCTGCTGTGTCACGTCTTTAGACTCCCTTTGAGATTAATTTCTTTTCTTCATCTGTTGCCTCATCTATTTAAATGACAGGGGCTCACTCATGACATGTCCCTTCATCTTCTCTAGGAGGTAGACACATGGATGGATGGATACATGCCTACTGTGAGCTGCCACTTAACAGGAGGTGTGTGGGCGAGTCTGCCCATCTCCGCTTTTAGAAACAGCATTATTTGCTTGTTCTGGGGCAGATATGACTGGTTTCCTTGCAGCAGGCACATGTGACCGTTCCTCTGCAAACAATAAAACAGGCTGATATCTCAGCCAGCAGACTGGCGGCTCTTCCTGCTCTTTAGCACGGATTCCGCTGTTATTGTGTGATTCTTCTGACCTGGAGGTCACTGAAAGTCTAGTCCATACTGGAGGCACCAGTAACTTTTCTGAAGGGATGTTTATCCTTTGTAATGTGCATTTTACAGTAAAGAACTAATACTTTGTCAAGCCTCAGCACTTGTCTAAACTAAATGAATTCAAAATGAATTTCTAAATCTATTGGATTTATTCAAAAGACTGATTTATAACCGAGTTAGTCCACATTTGTTTAAAAGCTGTAAATGTTGTGAAAACTTCCCATGCTAGTACGCACATCTATGGGCTGTCTATTGCCATCGTCTGGTCCAAGGTTTTACAAGGGGAGAAAACAGGACACTGACGGATCTCTTCCGTCCCCTCAGGTTTAGCCAATAATCTACAACAACCTGCAGAAAACAGGAGCACAATCTGAAATGC
Organism: Nannoperca australis; assembly: GCA_036023655.1. Taxonomy (NCBI): domain Eukaryota; kingdom Metazoa; phylum Chordata; class Actinopteri; order Centrarchiformes; family Percichthyidae; genus Nannoperca; species Nannoperca australis. The sequence continues at coordinate 17,509 of JAVQJD010104175.1, forward strand.
ATTTTCCAGACATTTATTTGTTATTTAGATACAATATAGACTCAATGGCGCAAAAAAAGAGCTACAGAAAGAAAAGGCACAAAATGTCATACATTCACTACCATGTCCCCTGAATTTCAAAAGCTGATCAGAAACATTTAAAAGCAAGTAGCAGTTGAGAAATTAAACAGTTGTAGATTTCATAAATTAGGATAAGACTGTACAGTTGCTTTGTGAATACTTCCTCTCCCCCATGTCACCGTCTTGACAGATGGTAAACCATCGATTTTGGTTGTTCTTTTTAGCCACTGGGTTCTCTATTCATCAGACAGCAGGAATGATTAAAATAGACTTGGAAACATTGATTACACTGAAGACCAATTGTTTCACACCTTTTCAGTCTTTGAGACATATGAATACAATCCAGAACAGTAACAAATACCAACTGTATGTCTTGTATACTTCAATAGAAGGGAAAAGGCTACAGTATATTGTAAACACCTGTTTCCCACAGAAAAGGATATGGCATCATGAAAGGAAGTCAGTTGTTTAGGGCAACTGATGAGCAACAATATCAAAAAGATCATTGTGTCGTATTGTTCACCTGAGAAGATTGTGTTAAGAAAAATTATGCCTCAGACAATTGCTTCCCACTTTTCCTATATTACCATCCTACAATTGCTGTTTCATGTAAACAAAGCAGAAATCCATTCACACTTTTTGGACAAGCCAATAACCTATTACTGAGGAAGTGATCACATTCCCTCATACAGTTTATAGAAAATTGAAACATTAGGATCCTTGAACCCAGAGTATTTCATTACATTTGTGTCTTGAAAGGAAAGAGCTTTCAAGACGGGGGGGGGGGGGGGGGGGGGGGGGGGGGGGGGGGGGGCGGGGGGGGGGGG
>JAVQJD010104177.1:0-16828 GCA_036023655.1 Nannoperca australis
ATATATTTTTTTTTTTTGGGAGAGCAATGCATTGTTGGCATTTTATTATCATTTAGACCTTGTAAATATTTTAAACACTGAATTCTATCTGGGTTTTCATGATGCGCTGAAACATTTTGAACTTGCACAATCACCAACCATCCACCTTTTTTTTTATTATTATAATTTTTTTTTATTATGTGTTATTGCCAGACATACTGCAAATGTTTAACAGCGACTTCGCCTTTAGGAAGCCAGTGGTGAGACTCGGCTAGTCTAGACTCGGTGTAGAGAAGTGATGCTCCATAGTTGTGTGGTTTTATAAAGTGTTTAACAGCCAAACTGTCCTAGCTTTGTGCTGCTGCTGCTGCTGCTGTGATCGTGCATTTTTAGACCCAATATTAGTGTATTGGCATGAGCCTTAGTGATTTTTAAGGTCCTGCTTTTGCTGTTCCCGGTCCTCCTCTGTTGATCATTTATATTTCTTGAAACCTAAAATCAAGCAGGATTTGGGAAAGTTATCCAGCCAACTTTGCAAAATAACCAAACGAATTCTAACTTTGCACGTCTCATCTGCAAATCTGAATCGGTAAGAGGGGGGTTTTCTGGTGTTCACCTCCATCAACACTCTGTCTTAATCAGCTCAACAAAGCGCGCAGGGATGGCAACGAATATCTGTTCCAAAAGTTAGCTGGCAGACTGGAAGATCCGACGCCACAGACCTCCTCTCCACCCCACCCTCTTTAAGTCACTCGCAGGTGGTGTTTAAAGCTTTACTCTGCACTCTTCCTCCTCTTCGTATTCGAGGCGCTGTGAGATTAGAAACATCGGTGATTTCGCTGACATCGGATGCATCATCTCTTGTTTGGATCACCTCGGCCTTAACTCTCAATCTCAGACCGGTCGCCTTTCCTTTGCACATCACCGCCGCGCCGTCTCTCTCGCACGGCCCCTTCAGGCACCAACAGCCGTGCAGGAAATGTCCATATCAGAGCCACGTCGTCTCCAACTGTTCTTCTTTTCAACCACAAGAGGGCCAGAATGTATGCTGAATGGAGTGAACACTGACCAGATGTATGTGCTTGATGCCTTTTTGATTCTTTATAGGGCCAGATTTCTTTTTCTTTTTTTCTTTCTCTTCATGTTGTCTTCACAGCTCCCTTTCTTGATTTGGTTGAATGTGGTGGTAACGGGTTCTTCGCCTTTTTAATATTAGCTGTTTGAATTCATGGCTACCCCTTTCCAGAGAGAGAGGATGCGTCGTTGTGGTCCTGAGCTTCGAGGATGGGGGGTGAGGGAGGGAGGGCAGGGGAGGCACAACTTTAAAACCTGTGGGGTGAGTCTGCCCAAAAGGCCTCTCAGCTTTTAGGTCAATGACACAGTGAACATATTTTGTGGCAGATTGTTGCAGGATATTTGTCCATCGACGTAACTCATGATAAAAACTCTATTCTCCATGGTGGAGTGTTGATGTGTTCTTTTTCTACCTGTTCTTGCCACTGTACACAGCAGCAGCGTGCCTGTCGTTGCCTCCGACTATTAGACGTGTGCCGGGCCTGTACGAGCCTCTCTGTGCTTTGACCCCGGCGCGGCCCCGCTCCTCGGGCGACTCACCCCAATCCCGACTGCGCGACATGTGAACGCTACTATAGGCTTATACAATACTGTACATAAGAGTTCACTCTGTGAGTGCACATTTGATAAAGTTTATTTATTTATATGTAAGCATTTATTAATAAACAGACAATATATTTAAAACCTTGGCAAGACATGAAATGTTGGGGGGGGGGGGGATGTGGCTCGAGTCCACACAAACACACTAGTTTGCAAACGTCTTGCCTGTGCTCTTGTCAGGGAGGGAATATTTTTTAAAAGAAAAGGATGCTTCTGTTGTTTTGGGACTTTCTTTTGTAAAAATATCCCAGACATCCTTGCATGACGACATACCGGGGGTTTCCAGGTTGTGGCTGCACTTGAGTTCACTTGGGTTTACATTTGAAATGTGCATGTGTATTTATACACAATCTTCAATAAAGTTGTGTAAAGCTTCCTGTATGGGTCCTGCTCTGGTTCTCTTCAGTGTGTGTGTGTGTGTGTGTGTGTGTGTGAGTGAGAGATTTTCTTGCCAGACTCCCATCACATTCCCAGATGTGTTAACTGTATATTCTTCCTAAATGATGGAAAGTATACTTGTTAGTCGTCTCTTTAACCGGTGAATAGAAAAAGGCCGCTCTTTATCAGTATCAGCATTAAAAACGATTTTAAAGACTTAACATTAAGCTGCTTTCAGTCTTCTCAATCATTATCTGGCTCGTTTGGTTTTCTTTTCTTGTGGCCGTTTGCCTTCCATTGTAGTTTCCACTGTCTCGACCCCCGGGTTGTGCGCAGCAGCTGCGGAGGAACACGGTGTTCTCTCCGGGTTCTGACTGCTTCTCTGCCCGCTCGCAGCTGGGGAGGTCCCCCCCGAGCAGCGGCTCGTCCCTCTGACCAATAGGAAGGAGGAGGAGAAGGATGCAAGCACAGTGCATCACTCGCTCGGAGAAAACGGAGACCAACTTACTGTCAGTCAGAGAAAGACTTGACGTGGAGCAGGGAGAATATAATGAATTCGAAAAAGAATCAAACACGCAATTTTAATGAATTATATATATTAATGATATTTGATGTATGAAACCGTGTTATATAGACACCTAGACATGTTTTCATTTGCAAACATTTTGGTAGCCTACAGATGTCTCATTCAGTTGTGGAACATATCACAAATATTGTGTCTATAGACTAAAATGATGTGTTTAAATGCGTGTATTCGTTTTCAAATTCATTGTATTTTCACTGCTCCGCATGCATTTTTGCTACTATTGCAAAGTCTCAGGCTGTATAATCTGGGAATAATCTTTAAAAAAACCTCCCTATAAATAAATGAAGGTGCTCTTTTCAATGCAACCAGCTGATGGCGCGCTCTGACAGTTTGCCTCTTCTGCTGGTGTTCGGAAAACCCATCGGAGTGGGACCTCTGTGTTTTCTCTGCTCTCCGGTCGTGCCAACACCCGTCCTGACGTTCCCCGCGAATTTTATCCACGCCGCTCCGCGAGAGCCACTTTTTCCCTCCTCTATCCACACCTACCTGACATGCGGCATTTGCGGGCAGAAAAGGGGAAACGAATTTCGCATCGCAACGCATCGCTCCGCTGGGGATGTGGACACATTTTTGCGTTTTGAAGGGAGTGGGCCGACAGCGGGACAACTTTCTCTCACAGCGCAGAGGCAGAAACAGACAACAATAGATTATAAAACAGTCTGCTGCAGTTGAGCTGCAAGGGGAAGAAATCGATGTGGATTTCTCCCCCCCCTTTTTTTTTTTTTTCGCATTTTCTTGGATCCAACCAAATCCCGGTAATACTTATATAGACACAGACATGAGTTTATTGTGACTTTTAGTCTAAGAAGAAGTCTACTTCTAATCTCGTGTGGGTCATTACGCCAACAAAAGGCTATAATAATCATGGTTTTTCCTAAAATATTTTAAAATGTGCAGTTTATTTCGTATTAGTTAAAACTATTGATTGTTGTGATGTGTGTGATTTTTACACGCGTAATGTTTTGGAGACTGCAGCATTGCCGATAGCTGAATTGTACAGATCAAACATTGTTTTCTTCGTTTGACTCATTAGTGTTATGCGGACGAAATGTTAGTCAATTATTTCACAACGACATTAATAATTCCCCTTTTGTGGTCTGACGCGGTCCTGAACGTCTGCTACGGCACTCAGGAAACTGAAGGAGAGCCCCGCAGTCCTTACCTGCCATATGTCATTTTCACCGAGGTCATCTGAGGAGAACAGCGGGTGCAGGAAACGTGGGAAAGGTGCAGGAGGTGTTTTTTTCTTCTTCTTTTCTTTGGGTGGGGTTTTTGTCTCGCTTTCATGCGGCCACGTTTTGCGCGCACGCCATTTTTTTCGTGCGCTTTTACGCACAGCGACACTAACCGAACAGGGATTCCGACTGAAAGTGGAGTGAAGAGCACCGGTGGCCAAGCTCTGGTTGAGGTAGTAGTTTGTGCTGTTGGTCGGGTTGTCATATTACCCCTTGTGGAGATGACTGCGCAATCTACTGCCTTGCCGGCGCTGGTGACTTGCGACAGGAACCGAACCGGATCAACGTGAAAGACCCGAGCTCACCGTGTTTGCGTGTCAACAGAATACAAGTGAACGGAGAGGAATGTGCCTTCAAAATAATCACGTCTCCTGTGAAACTGTTGTGCGTAAATGAACAGGTGTGAATTTGCTCATATGTTAAAATGTAACACGTGCAAAATGTATCTGGTTTTAGATACATGTTGAAATAAAGTGATTTTAATGGTGCATATCACGTGGACTTGTGTTTCTTCTCTCCGAGTCTTATTTTATTGTCAACCCTCATTACCAGGTGTGTCAAAGGAACGGACAGGGTCTTTATCTAGATCGTCTTATTTTGGGATTTAGAGGGTTTAATATGTAAATACTACTCGGCGCACTAGAATTCACCTCTGGACCTATATACATAATTGGTGGAACTCAAGACAAGTTTAGGGAGTGTACAACAATTATTAGGGGGTAGGGGTGAATGTGTAAATGTGTTCAATAAAGTGACAATAACAGATCTTGGCTGGAATATTCTGTAAAAAAGGACACATTGTTTTGTTATGTCATCATTTTGGCAATCGCTAATCCCACTGCTATTGTGTGATTTGGTGGCTATGAGAAATTGAACTTATTCCTTAACATATTCAGGTCTAGATTTGAATACACCATGTTATATTATTTGAGCAGTTACTAATGACAAACTGAATTTATATGAATCAATAGGGTTACATTTGTATGATACAATGTGGGGTAAAATATAAAAATGGCAGAGCCTTGTTTTTAAAGAGTTAAACATAATGTTCAGCCCCCTCCTTACCTCAATCATTTTCGTACGGCCCCTTAGAAGGTATGTGGTTTTGGATAAAGGCAATCATCAAATGTTATCAGCCTTTAACTGGCCTTAGTGTTAAATAAACCTAACGATTACAGTTGTACCAGCTAGTACTACCATAAAAAGTAATGGGGACGTTTATCTCTTTGCATTTCCTCTGTGATTAATGTAGATACAATACAGGAAATCAATTTGGGATAATGGCTTTTACCCGGGTTAACCTCATCATCATTAAGAACCGCATCTGTGTTGTTGTGCACGTTCAGTGAGTACGCAGTATACTGTATGAATCGACCCTGTCCTGTCAGTGTGTTTCCTGTAAAGTGTTTGCGATTCAGCGAGCAGGAGCATTCTACTAATGAATCCCTCTGCTGTCCACTCTCAAAGTCTAACTCGTCTTTCGGAGGCCAGTTAACCCTCTTTGTTAGTTTTTACTTTCCCACAAATGGAACCCAGGGAATAGAAACAGCAACCGATTGATTGGCTCTTCTGCACTTCTCTTTTGGTTCATGCTTCCTCAGATTGATTTGGTCTGGTAACTGATTTGGACTGTAAGTGGAAAGATTTGGGCACCTATTTGGGTCCTTGAATATTAACATGACATTAAATTCTTCCTTTTTTAATGACACAAACTACATTTCATACATTGACCGTTAACATTTCTTTACTTTGTTTTTATTTCTGGAAAAGAAACACTGAGAGTAAACATAGCCATTTCCCCCAACATCAGACTTACACAAGGAAACATAAAAAAAAATGTATTTTTGACTTCATAAGTTATCTTTTTGTTATACAAAATGTACATTTCACATTCACAAAAGGAGAGGTTAAGGGTAGCACAATGGTCACTTAAAAATGGTTCCCCACTGGGCTTTAAACTACCTCTTTGCTACAGAAAAAACTCCCAATTTCTTATTTTCCCATACTAACCTTATAGTCTAAGGTAGAAAAAACAGCAGTGCCTATTTTCACAATACAGCAACTTCAAAAAGGGAAACCTACAGTCAGGCTGAAGAGACAAAGTAAACCTTCAAGTCTAAGAGCTTTCCGAACACACCAATACACTCCCGTGTATTTACAAATGTAGTGGAACTAATAAACCAACTTGGAGGACTCCCTGCCTTTATAAAATCACTCTAAACATATCAATCACTTTAGCTACACATGGTAATTGAACCTGAGTTGATGTGCAGCAGTTGGGTGGCATAATGGGATGACAAAAATAAAATATATTAATTCTTTGACATTCATCTAAGAGAAAAAGGCTTAATGACAGGTATATGGATGAACATTCAACACATATTCAAATGCCCTGACGTTGTCGTAACATGTACACAGTTCAAAACATTCACTCTCTATGTCGGATGAAGTCTGGTTGTTTGAAATCGCTCTGCTGAACTGGGGAGCACGTTAAGACAAAGCCTAGGTGGCGGCAGGACAGTTTGGACTCAAAAAAGTAAAATCAATTTAAAAATCAAACAGACATTCAATATATTAAATAGAGAACAGGAATGTGGTAACCGTCAAATAGCTAATTTGATGGAAGAAAAGATACAACAGCAAATAAGAATGACATGTTTAACAATACATCATTTTTAAATTAAATGTTTCTTTCATGGAATGTACAGTAGGAAAACATGCACCATATGAACTTCAGGCGAATGTTAATGACTGCTGCTTGGAGGAATGTAGATAATTGTCAACTGTAATAAAAAGTCCAAGCTAAGATGATAGCCTACGCAACACAACAGCATATATCATGTGACATAAAGCAAAAGTTCAACATTTTGGGAAACCATTTTCCTGTTTGTATGTTAAATAGGAAGCTAATGCCAGGAGACGGTTAGATTTGCTTAGCATAAAGGCCCGGAAAAGGGGAAATGGCTAACCTAAATAGTCCACCGGTTACAAAATCCGCCTACCAGCACCTCTAAAGCTCACTTAATGCAATGCAAAAACAGCAATTTGCTGTTTTACTGGGGTTAACTTATGTGCCAGTTATGTTGTTTTAAAACTTGCATTTTTGTACAGATTAAACAAACAAAATATAATTAGTTAACTAGAGATGCAAAAGATTACTTTTGGACAGAGCCAAGTTAGCTCTTTCCCCCGATCTTTTAATGCTAAGCTAGGCTAAGCTAACTACTAGCTGTAGCTTCGCATTTACTGTACAGAAATGAGAATGGTATGTGTGTTATGAAATAAGGAGACATCTTCTCACTTTACAGTCAAACCTAAAGTAAACCAGTGTTACTCCAAAAGTCTACATATCCACTATTGAGAGAAAAGAATTCAGAAAACCTTAAGCTATCACTGTTTATTTTGATAGTCAATGACTTAACCATTAAAACATGCAGTTTTGTATGCGGTCAGTTGTTTTTAAAAATGTTGAAGTTTTCTATTGATCCCTTTCTATTGGGACTACTCACCTCCTGCATCTTAACCCAAAGTAGCTGGCTGAGGAGTGTAGCCTGTGTGAATCAGTTTGCAGTCTGTGACACTGTTTTCAGACAAACTGAACACTTCATAGTCGCCTTTCTTTTTGAAATCCACTCAAGATGAAAAAAAGTGCAAAAAACTTATGATTTGGTTTGGTGTCTGGCCATTAGCATTTTTGTTTCCTTTCATTCCCGTCCCTCACAGTGAATAGTACCCTTAGCTCGTATGCAAAATGTCTGGGATGCTAATAACTCTAGAGGAAAAACATCCTTCTAAATATATGCATGGTCTATGCACAAACAAATAACATTATCACTAACTATAACTACTACAAATTCAGTCCATATAAAAACAAACAGCAGTGTAAATTGCACCATCGCTCATATTCCCAGGCCCTACAATATGTTACTGCATGCACTGACACACAGTAAATTCACTACATCCAAAGTTAGCACATAGCTACTCCTAAACCTGTCCCTCTAAAGACAAACGTGATTGGTATCAAGCATTATGAAACATGCAAAACATGTTAAAGCAAAAGAAAGCCTTCAGTTTCTTTGTCTATGAAACGTTTGTTCACCTTGACGTTGATTGTATTTCATGATTTGTATTCATTTATTTTAATCCTCCCTGCTGCAGGGAATATTTGCTTCTTCATCATTTCATGTATTATAGCTCATTGGTTAATGATGTGGGTACGCCTAAAGTGCGAGTACACTGATGTACACAAGTCATCTAAAGTCCTATGAAGTTACTTTTCACTTCTTTAAAAACTAGCGCATTTAGCTTTGTGTAAAAGAGATTTCTTGAAAAACTCAATTTCCATAAAATCAAGTTTCCCAGTGCAGGGTTTAGCTTATATAAAATATTTCCTTAAAAAGGAATTGGTTGACATTTTGGGAAACAAATTAATTTGCTTTCTTGATGAGTGAGATGAGAAGACGCTGAATGCTACTTTAATATCTAGTTATTTCCCCCTGCTTCCAGTCTTTAGCTAAGCTAATGGTCTCCTGGATGTAGCCTCATATTTAATGCAAAGATGTGAGAGTGGTTTTGATCTTCTCATCCAACTCTCAGCAAAAAAGCAAACAAATATATTTCCCTAAATGTCAAAGCACGGATGTTTCATGAACTGACGTGGGTTATCAAAGACCCATGTCAGTTCATGAAACACAAGATGAAAGACAGCCAAGATGAAACACAATAAGCACGACTGCTAATGACTAACTGCAACTAAACACAAACTCACTGGCTGATATTTCAGGAACACTTTTCAATTTGAATTGTTTTTTCTATGCAAATGTTACATTTTCTTATCAAATCTTGAACTATATCATACCCTACTATGTCCCAAATGTTGATCCATACGGGCTCAAGAGTTCTCACTCCAGAGGAAAACTGATTCCTGATCTGCCTCGCTACTGTGAGGTGGTTAACTTAAGGTCCGTGTCTCTTTTAATCAACGTCCACATTGGTCAGTTGTGCACTTTCTCAGAAACATGAAAACTGATTGGACGTGAAACAGCGTGAAACACCACTATCCATGCTCTTACCAGCTGAAGCCTTGGAAATGACAACAAGATGCTCGGAATGGGAGCAGCGGTGCCCAAATCTCATCTCTGCAATCACTCTGTAATCTGAAAAGAAGCAAGTGAATCCTTCAAGAGCACACTGTGGCAAAACAGTAAACGCAGCTGACCTGTCAGCTTGGTCCATGGTCACGAGACAAAGGAGGTATTCTTTTTATAAACAAGTTGACTGTCAGTCAATACAAGTTGACTGCCAGATTTGGTGGCTGAACTCCTATAGAGATATGAAACACCAACAAATCTAAATATCCAAATATTAGTATATCATATCCTTGATCTAAGGAAGAAAAGAAATGTGCAAATGGCACTGACGAAACCAGTTCGAGACTAATTAATCCTGTTGGTTTTAGAGCCTTGGTGCCCTTCAGGTCCTGGAACCACAGCATCTCTGTCGGGCTCCTCACGGCTGACGGTTGCCGTACATCAGCGGTATGATGAAGGCTGAGATGTCATCTCCGGAGCCCAGGCGCTCATTGGTGATCCTCCAGCCTCTGTCCCTCAGCACGCCACGCGCTCGCATCACCAGGTCTTGTGCAGCCATTGTATACCTGGACAACAAAGGAAGAATAAAGCAATAATCCACAGCCTGTATGGCCTTTCCAGTGAATTTGTTATTTTTATGCCGTGAAAAACATGACAGCAACTATTGATTTATTTTTAGGTGAATTCTGAATTTTGTTATTATAGTGTCCCTCTGTATTATTTGCCATTTTGCCTCAAAATACCATCTTAACGCTTTACAAGATGAAAAAAATACCTCCTCTGCACTGGTGAGACAAAGTTCTATTTTGGACTTTATTCACATATCTATCATATAAATAATCATAAGTGTGAAAATGAGGGGAACTGGCCAAAAGGTGTAATTTATCCTTAAAAGGGAAACAACGCCTGTTAAAGAAAATATGCAACACAGTGGCACAAATTGCAGCACAACAAAAAACATTTGACATGTGCTAGGAGACTGGGAGCACCAGCCACCAGCCTTCATGTGTACAGAATTGAAGCAACAAACCTGTAATTAAAGAGAAAGAAAGAAGCACTAAAAAAAGAAAGAAATCGAGACCGCAAAAGAAAAAGAAATAGCAGTAAACCTGTGCAGGTCATCAGGGTCACAGTTGGCTAGGAATGTGGTGACGGCTTCGGCTACTTCCTGGTTGGAGAGGACGTCCCAGAGGCCGTCGGTTCCCATTACCAGAACATCATCAGCCCTGTGCTCATACTGCATCAGGTTATATACCTTAACCTGCATGTCAAAACACAAAACATGAAGGCTTTCATTAAAAACACTCCTTGTCAGTTGACATCATGAAGCTTCAGACCTTAAAAACTGACGTCAGAACAAAATGACTTTGGTACAGCCACAATGACAATGCTAACATTCTGGTTTACCTTGTTCACAATCTTAGTTTAGCATGTTAGCATGCTAACATTTGCAAATAAGCACTAAACACAAAGTAAAGATGAGGTGGATGGGAATGTCATTTGTTTTGCAGGTATTCCAAGTATTGGAAAAATTAAAGAAAAAATTATAGCTATCTAATAGTTGTCCAAACATTTCACAATCAAAACTATTGGTGGGCATCAAGTAAAGAAACACTTTTATTTGGATCAAATTACTTTTACTATTCTGGTGCCATTTAGACTATGTTATCCCATTTTGGTCAACAAGAAGCCAATGGCTGGCATTAATGACAACAACTAGACTGGTAGCATCAGATATTGGCAGTGACAATGACATCAGAACTCAAAAGTGTAAAGTTGTACCAATGAAAGATTTCAAGTGGCTGGCAAGATCAAATATACTCAGCTAAAGTAGCTCAAATTTATCAGCCATATTGAAATGTATACTGAGCTAGCCCTTCCGCAGCACAGTGCGTGGCATTTTCACAACTTAACCAATTCAATGCAGTTTTCATTCACTGAGAGCATCTCGAGAAACCACTTGAGAGACTCTCCTGAGAGGTGAACGCCGTGTTTGTGAGACACAAAGAAAGAGACACCGACAGAGACACGGAGTGCTGAGAGGAGTTAAGTCTTCCACGTGAACTTAGTATGAACCCGGGTATTAATGAATTAAAGATCAAGCAGAGAGCTGTGTGAGCAAAAAATGCAAAACTCTTTAAGACAAACCTACAGCAGAAGATGAAAGCGCTTTGAAACCAGCGCCAGACAGTCAGACAGGTGAGCTCGAGTTCTCATGCAGCAGAGGACCTTGTTCAGACAGAGATGCAGCAAAGTGTTACCTCCACTGACTCCGGTCTGTATGACGGGTAGAATGAGGGTAAGCCATGTGGCGGACTTATCCTTATATAGGACAAAATGAATGAGACAGAACAAGGTGAGTGAGGAACGAGGAGAAGTTGGCTTGTCGAGACTGTATCTGTACCAGCTACAGGAAACCCGCCCCAGTCTGAGCATTAAATGGTTTAAGGAGATAGATGAGCTCCTGACTGGTATGAGCAGCAGAGAAAGGACAAGTCCATTCTCTTTTGCCACTTTTTTTTATAACCTGGCGGGATAACAGGACAAAAGTATGTCCTGCAGCCTACATGTCACAGGGAGACAACGTGTTGTTAGCGGTGTTAGCGTCTAACCGAACCCGAGTGACGTTTGCAGGTGCGTTTCCATGACATTTAATGTGATGCAGCTGAGCAGCTAATGTGCGACTTTAGCAGAAAAGCTAATACGGTCGTTGTTCAAGGTCAGTGGATGTTAACCCTCATGTCACTGCTTTATGCAAAGATTCAATTGGGTTTATTGAACAGGTAGCTAACAGTATTCCGTCAAAGTCTCCCTTTTGGTTTCTGATTTAGTTGCCCAAGTTGAACACAGAGATATAGAGCAGCAGACAAAGAAAAACACTGACTGGAGGCTATTTGCAGCGCTCACCTCAGGGCAGCAGGAAAGGAACGGTTTGATGTAGATGTTGGAGTCATGAACTTTGAGGTCATGGTCACCGAGCCCACGGGTCACACCGATGGTGGCCAACACCCGTGCCTGTAAAACATAGACATAGATTTTTGTCCGTTCTTTTATTTGTATTGTCAGTTATTTAATGATGAACATACGGATGTCAACATGGTTCCATATTGACTGACAGTAACCACGTCTCACCCTGTTACCTCCTGGTCGGAATTTATAACATAAGTGGGCGGTGGAGCTGGGAATTGCTCACAGTTTGGTTGCAATATAGTTTTTAGGAAAATGTATTTGATGTAGCACTAAACAAACATTACAATATGGAACACTGTTCAGAGGTCTGTATGTTAATATTCTATTCCTTTAATTATGAAATTCTTTTTTAATATTCTTCCCCCCTTTAATCCATGTGTGGAAACTCATTTTGTCTGTTCTTTGAATCCGACAGCTATTCATCCGACAACAATGGCGCTGTGTGGCGGTCAGATGCTGGTGTCCTCTCTTTTGCGTCAAACTGAACAGATTGAAAATATGAAACAAAGTGACACGACTGAGAATTTGAAGCGTTTCTCCAATTTCGGTCTCCTCTTCTTCTCATCTCTCCCCTGCTGTCCCAGTGGGAATTAACTTCACTTCTCAGAGAGACGACTGTCATCTCCCGAGTGGTGTGTGTCTGTCTGAATATCCGCGTGCGTTAGATCTAGCTACTGGAGTGAAACAGATGGACCGTCTGCTCTCTCTTCTAGCCAGGATGTACACTGACACACTCACACACACACGCACAGTGTGTTACTCACACATCAGAGACCGAGTGTTCGCCCACTCACTGGGTGGCTGGCAGGCATGTAGTGTGTGCGTGTGTGTGTGTCACATTGACGATGTCAGAGCGAGTGATTTTCTCTGCAGTTCTGAATTCTAGAGTAAACGTACACGGCTTGGAGTAGACACACACTCTTACCTTTTTCCCTTCCCCGTATATTAGTGGAAACTTGAGATCTTCATCCTCAATGGTCTTGTATGCCCTGTGTTTGAGAAAAGAAAAGAACAGAAGAGCAGAGCACGGTGAATTAATCTTTTCTTTCCTTCTGCCTGACACATACATTCTCTCACGTATAAAAATATGCTTGAACAACATCGGGGCCCTTTTGTCTCTTATTCACCATCTCAACACGTGTGATGTGGAAAGTCTTGTACCTCTGGTGGATCTTCACTTTGATGAAGAGAACTCAAAGTCCTTACTTTAATATATACATTTATTACTACACAAATCTGACGCCAGAGAAGATCTTGGTACAGCCTATACACACGGACAAATTCAAGTACCAAAAATTAAACGTAACATTACACTCGCTCAGCTTTATCCTGTACCTCCCCAGTCACACAGAATCACGTATAATAAGGCAAACAATGTGGGAACTCTCCATCGGTGCCATTCCTCCTCCTTAACTATCAGAGTCTGGGACATAACAAAGTCCCATCTTATCAGTAACTCCGGGCCCCCAAAGCCATAACAAAGTATTTTAAACTTGAAGGACTGTGTGAGGCCTCCAAGCTTAATCGCTATGCCCGATTACAAATTAAACATTCCCTCATATCCAAACATTTCTGAATGAAAACTCAATTCCAAACATAATTATTCATCTCATTCTCTAATTTAAATACAAACACCATGATCATTCTCTGATTTATCTTTTAAATTATACATTTAAAGCTGCACCAGTCAATATTTCTACATAAGCATATGGATCAAATGACTCTGTGATATGAACGAGTGCAGTCGTAGTGACAACTATCATCACCTGACTTTGCAGTTCCCCTCAGCTTTATGAAGCATTAAGTGTCTTTAAGCTCACTGTTTGGGTTTTAAGACCACAGCTGTTTTGGTTCACTCTCACCGCTCTCATCCACACCATTTCCAGCTGCAGCAGGCTGGTGATAAAGCAAACTGTACACTACCTGCCCAGCACCAAACTGCAAACAGATAACGTTAGCAACCAGCATCCAGCTGCTAATGAGCCAGATATTTCCCTTAAAGTTGGCGGAGACCAAAGATACACTTCCCATAATGCATCTTGATACCATCTTTTTGTTAAGTTAACATACGGCTAAAAATGTATGTTTCCAGGCTCAAGCTGAGATAACCCAGATGACATCATTAGGGTTATATTTCCCAGACATAACATTTACATTAGACATTATAATGTGGTACTCTCTGTGATGAGCAAACTGATCTTGATCTCCTTTTAATATTATAGACCTATGATTTTTGTGAGGTCAAGTGTTTGTCAGTTTGTCTTGTTTTCCCAGAGCAAGCACCAATTTCTTCTTGCTCAATAAACATTTAGTGGGTGGGAAACAAAGCAACTGCCATCCTTCTTGTAGGTTTTGATTCTGTGTTCTCATTGCAAGAGTGTCCCTCTGGGGTGCAATAACAAGTGTTTTTGCTACTGAAAAATTTAGCGAGAGTGAGCAAGAAAACACAAGCAACAGCAAAAAATGACTGTAGAAGCGCACAAATGGATGCAGAATATCTGAATACACACTTGGACAGGGAGCTTTAAAGGACTCAATGCCTGACACTTATGTACTTAAACTAGCTAGATTAGACTCTGCGTCACCAGTCAGTGGAGAATATCAACTTCAAACGGCTTCATATCTGACCAGGGTCTGTCTCTCTCTCTCTCTCTCTGCCCATTTGTCTGTCTCAAAACCGAGATGCTTTAATGCCTTTGTGCTGAAGAGCGAGAGGTACAACTTCTTCATCCATCACTCGTGCTATTGTCCTTGCTCGTCAAACACAACACTTCTGGTAGAGAGAGAAAGAGAGAGAGAGAAAGAGAGAGAGAGCGCGCTGACAGTCTCACACTGCACTCTTTTATATTCCCAGTGTATATATATGGAATGTCAAGGGCCAAACATTCACTATTTCCAGTTTTACAGCTTGTCTCTGTTTTGTATTTAAAGATTTTTGACGGTTGGTTGGACAAAAAAAAGCAATTTGAAGACATCACTTAGGGCTGTTAGTAATTCTGATGAGCAGTTTGGCCCTTGAGGAGCTCCATAATGAACCAGAAGTAGCTGCTTGAAGTAAACAAACCACAGTAGCCAAAAGCAGAGTCATTATTCATCTCTTGGCTTTCTCAAATCCCTTAAAATTATTCTACGGCTGCCTTGGTTTGTGACCTAGACTAATCTTGAAGCCGAGGTAATCCGAGGTTTGAACTGCACGCACACACACACACACACACACACACACACACACACACACACACCTATATCAGCATACCATATCAAAATAGCCTGAATAAAGAGATGAAGGGCTAAGTGATCACACCTCACTACTTTATCAAATAATGTCAAGTACCGAAAGGTGTACAAATTCATAATGTTACTTAGTACTTGATCATATTTGATAATTCAAGTAAAGTTTTGCCAGTTTTACACAGTTTGATTTAAAGTTAAATGAAAAGAACATGTTTAAAGCTGCTATAATCAATAATTCTACGTTACCAATAGATCAAATGACTATGAGGACTATAAAAGGAGTGAACTATCTAGGTGAATTATCATCCGCCTCTGCAGTTCCCCTCAGCTCCACAGTGCATTTTAGCATCTTTCAGCTCATTGTTTTGGTTTTAAAGCACTTCACTCGTATCGCTCTAATCAGTGTCATTTCAAGAAGCAGCAAGCAGCTGTTTTCAATTAAAAAGCTGAGATAAACCCACCGTATGCCACCTGGTCAACACCAAGCTGCAGACAGACATAGTTAGAGGCTAGCTAGTTAATGTAGTGTAGCGTGTAGCAGCCAAAGAGTGAATACTGGACTCACATTCATCAGGTGTACACAAATGCACAAACTACAAACGAGAGCTAATAACGTTCCTTATCCGCTGCACATGTAAACAAGCAACTGTTGCTAACAAAAAAAGTGAATATATCCGGTTTATGGCTTGTTTTTGGTGCCCCACAGTGAAAACGTAATGATTTGTTTTTTTAAACAACACCCAGTCCTTCCAAGATTTGGACAAAATATTAAATAATGACGCCAAACTACTTCCTTGCTTCAGTGTGAAGAGAAACATAACAATAGTCCATGCAGTGGCACATCCTTGCTGGCCCATTTCTGCTCAAGGGGTGGTCTTATGGTGAAATATACACCACAACACACGTGTGTGTCAGTGAGTGATAGTGAGTGTGTCAGTAAAAGCACATCTCATTACTCCCTCATTAGCTCTCTGCAGGTCTCTTCAGCTCTCACTGTATAGAGGAGTGCAAGCATCAGTGAAGGAGGGAATGGGAGGGAGAGAAGCAGAGATTCAGACTAATGGAATATTTCTCTGATTATTGTTTCATTTAAGGTGGATGCAGCTGGAGAGGGCTGGAGTTTGCAATAACAGAACATCAGCAGGTTTCATTTCACATCATCACAGGTACAATTCATGGTCATGCAGGAGATGCAGGAGTCTTATTTTGCTAAGTGAAAATAGTGTGTAAATAAGAAAATGACAAAGACTGGAGGGGGAACGACTCACCACCCGTTCATGGTGAAGTCTCTGTAGAGCATCCTCTTGCCCACCTCCTTCCTCTGAACTCTCCGGGGAAATTCCAGGTGCGTGAACTCATTACCTAACAGGTGAGGCTGCATGAAGCCCTGGAGGACAGACAATGATGATTCTCGAGTCAGTCGAGCAGCTAAATGTGTGGCAGATTTGCAGATCAAATGAAAGTCATCTTTCATCATCACTTAATTTTTTTGCCCAGTGTCCATTCACTCTGTATGAGCCTGGCTCATACGGAAAGTTTGAGGCTGATAATATTTGACACCGTATGAGTACGTACACTACCGTTCAAAAGTTTGGGGTCACCCAAACAATTTTGTGTTTTCCATGAAAAGTCACACTTATTCACCACCATACGTTGTGAAATGAATAGAAAATAGAGTCAAGACA
>JAVQJD010104184.1:0-28388 GCA_036023655.1 Nannoperca australis
GTGTGTGTGTGTGTGTGTGTGTGTGTGTGTGTGTGTGTGTGTGTGTGTGTGTGTGTGTGTGTGTGTGTGTGTGTGTGTGTGTGTGTGTGTGTGTGTGTGTGTGTGTGTGTGTGTAAGGCGGCGGCGCATGTTTTCCCATCATCTGCTGAGTGCCAAAGTTCCTCACTCACTTGGTTATGCAGCTCTGGAGTCTGAGCCTCTCTACCAGCGATGTTTAGACATTCAGTATAAGAACACTATTTTACTATCTAAGCTTCTGTAGCCAACACATTCCTGGACTATGACAGGAAAACGGGAATGTCAAGAATAAACTTAGATTATTTAGTTTTTTTACCCCATACAGTACAACATTTAAGGAATAGGAGAATTGGTCAAGCTTTGACATAAAATCTCTAAAATGATTTTTTTATTTTCAAGGTCTGTTACAGCATCCGCATCAATGTTGACAAGCCAAATCGCAAACCACAGTCACAAGTAACTCCATTATTGCATCATCAACAAATGCTATATACACAGCATATTTCATTCCTTGTTTACAGACACACGTCAGTATTTCTTTTAGATTGTATTGAGCATTTCTCTTCTCTATGGGTTTTCTTTGAGTCTGCCTGAATATTAACCATATTTTTCTCCTTTTTTTTATTTTTATATATCAGCCTCACATCACTACGCTGTACTGCTATTTTTTCAAAGAATGATCCCTTTTATTTCCCACCATGAACCCTGATGCCGAAGAATGTTTTTTTTTTTCTTTTCTCTTTTTTTCGAATGCTGTTGTCAACACCTTCGTCAAAGATGGATACATTGTTACTTTGATAGTGGAGGTATGCCATGCAATGTTTGCTATGATTTTTTTAATGGTTGTCCTGTGAGGACACTCAGCTTGAACTACAGTGGGTTTTTCTTTTTATTTCTTTTTTAGATAATTTCACAATTGAGGCCATGTCCTTTATGATTGTAATGAAATATGAATAATGTCAGCTAACCGCAGGGCTCCAGGTCAGTCTTAATTTCAAGCTCAGTCAGTCAGCTCAGGAAATTACAGATTCAGAGTTCATCTCCACAGCTGACTCACGTTCAAATGGTTTTAACTCCCACCAGAGGATGTCAGATATCAAACCTCACCTATATTTGAACAGATTTTAATGCCATAATAATAGAAATTCTGTTTCTTTTAAGAGTTTCAACCTATCTTTTTTACATCTTGATTTTAACTGAAAACAGCCCCATAGTTGTACATAATTTACATCACTCTAATGCATTACACTAACACTCCCATATGTAATGACTTTCATTAGAAGAAGGAGCACAATCAAATTTTATTTATTGATAGTAGACATCATAAAAAGTACATGCTGAATTTTCAGGAATGGTGATAGCGTCGATGTTGATTGCTTAAACACTCATGCACTATTTGCACCAAAAGCAGAGTCCTTAAAAATACAGAACCAAATGAGAGATCAGGTCAGAATTATGATATTGGAGTACGGGAACTATATTTGAACTGTAGAGAAG
This sequence comes from Nannoperca australis, assembly GCA_036023655.1. Classification (NCBI taxonomy): domain Eukaryota; kingdom Metazoa; phylum Chordata; class Actinopteri; order Centrarchiformes; family Percichthyidae; genus Nannoperca; species Nannoperca australis. The sequence continues at coordinate 1,516 of JAVQJD010104184.1, forward strand.
CTCTTTCAGGTCTCAAAGCCCCGGGATAAGCAGTCTGTAAGGGACTTAAAGTAGCAGATATTTTAAATGGACCAGTCACTGAAACTTGGCTGTTTGTGCATCGTCATAGTCATTTCAGGTCTTCTTTCGTTCCAAAGCATCACAAGTGCCCGCACTATTAGATAGGTGCCATTATGTTGTTCATTTATTTACTTTGCCACAGGAGGGGGTGCTTTTTGTTTGGCTGTTCTCTCTGTGCTTAAATTACATGGGTTTATTGTGTGTGTTTGGATCATGCGATCTTTTGTCTCACTGCAGTGTGACAGCAAAACATGACACTGTGCCAACCCACGAGACCCACTATTTTGCTATTATAGTGAACTTTAAAAAAGTGCCTCACTGGTATGTTTTCCCACAAAAAAAACAAAAACAAATCAACTTTACCTACAATATGTGGTGGAACCGAAAGCTGTCCTTTGCATTTTATCAACTCGCATGTATTTTCTCAACTATCCCCTGCAGACTGATGACAAACCTCTTTGTGTGAGGAATCAATATAGGGCCAAAACCAAGACTGGGTTAGTCATCCATCCTTTCACATTCCCTCTAGTTGCATAGACGTATTGACTCCCTGATTGTGCAGATCAAACTAACATTGAGGGTGCTTTTTAATTCAATTCCATCTTGATTTAACAGCTTCATTTCATTCCATATCACCTAAATCCACGACAAGTAATCAATTGTGGGTACCCGAATGTTTAACAAAAAATCATGAATTTTTCCCACAACAAATACAAATGGATTTTTTATCGCCAAGGGAAACCAGTTGTCTCTGATTCACATCCCTTTACTCCTGGAGGTTTACCCCGGTGGAGAATTGTGAACGCCCCGGGGGATTAAAATGCGTCTCCATTTCTGGAGCCTTAGACTGGAGGAAGACTAGAGTCTAACTTTACTCTTCTTCCTTTCAACTTTATACGTCCTTTATGTCTCCTATCCAACTCTACTCACTGCTGTCCACGTATCGCTTCCTTCTCCTCTTTCACTTTGTCCGTGGACCATTTTCCCCCAGTGGTTACAGCCCACTCCCTTTTGTACATAATGTAAGGTTATTTATATTTCATTTCAGTCTGATGCCTTGCTTATTTTATTTTCTTCTCTCTCCTTTATTTTTTTTTATTTTTAAAAGATGTATATTGAACTGTATCGGGACCATTTTGAAATGTTTTGCATTGGCCATTTTTAAATTGGTATAATTGTCTTAAGCAAATCCAATTTTTTTATTTGCCTTTGTTTGTTTCTAGTGTTTTGTTATTCAACATTTGAATAAATGTATATATAATTATATATATGATAAAATTATATATAATTATATAATGCCAAATGGCCTTTCTAAACAAGATACTGTTCAAACCTAATAAAGTGCTTGAGATTTTATCATTTGTCTGTATTTATTGTCTTTAAACAATATGTTAAACACAGAAGTTCAATTATATCATTTCAATTCAAATGCATTTGTGCGTTGTTTTTGCTCATTTAAAGTTAGGACAACCTGATGCTCATTACACCTCACTTCTCAATGAATACAGTGGTGCAAAATAATTGCCAATCGTTCATGTACGTTACAGGTCAGGCAGTCCTCCTGAGTGTTGCTCTAGAAGGGATTTAAATCGGTGTCGATTCAAAAAACAGATCAAATATTAATGTGGCAATATGCACCAATAAATAATCAATTAGGAAATAATTCAGGGTCACTGTAGATTGTAATAAATGAAATACATTGTAAGAAGCTTTTGTTTACATTAAGTTAGTATCGCAATTGAATGAACCTGGTATTACGCAGTTTGGTGGCCTTACAGTTTCTCTGGGTTTTGTAAGAGGTTGAGCAGTAATCTACCAACTTAGCAACACTGACGTGAAATTCCTAATTATAGATATAGACTGAAAGACATCCAGTATTATACTAAACAATGTGACTTACACATTAAGTTCAATATAATTGTCAGCCAGTAGTATAAGGTCTTCTGTGGCTATGGAGGACAATATGTATAGGTTTACAAACAATAACCCCGATGACACCCCAAACTGAGCATTTACAACAGCAGGATGGTTTTGGGTTCGATCCTCGTTGGCGACTCAGGGGCCTTTCTGTGTGGAGTTTGCATGTTCTCCCCATGCTCATCAGGGGTTTTCCTCTGCTTCACCCCATGGAAAAAAACATGCAAAGAACAAGTGCTATAAGCTGTCCTGCTTGACCAAGACAGGGCATAAGCACTGGTCGCTGCATGGACGGCTGACCACTACTCCAGCTGTCCCTAGAGGAAGGACAACTGGATGGGTTAATGCAAAGGAGTAATTTCATTGTGGGATGCAATCTACATGGGTGTTTGTGTGCACCACGTATGACTAATAAAAGACCTCAAAGGTCCTGATTATTATGATTTTGGAGCATCACTCCTACTAGAAGTCTGGATATCTCTGCATCTTCTCCTCCTTTTTTCAACCTGTCTCTTGTGAGTCCCTAAACTTCATCAAAGTGCAATGATAAATCACTGGAGTTCCCCTTCAAAAGGGAATGACTGAGAATCAGGAAAATCTTTGATCGGCTGGTTTCTTTCATGCATTAATACACTATTAAATAATGAACCTGTAGAGGTCTGTGGTGAGCAAATCAAAAGGAGGTTAATTCAACATGCATCCAGCAAGAGTTATGCACAAGTTTTTATATTTCAAAAATAAAATCAGTCAAGTTGAATTAATTCTGTCAAAACTCAGAACAAAATGAAAGGTGACAGGTTGATCAGACCTCTGAAATAAATCAATATACATGAGCTGCACTATCAACATGATTTACATATAAACATTTATTGGCAAATATAAATGTTATCTGCCAATAAACGAATTGGCTGAAAACAATAAAGCCACCCATCATTAGTAAATGTTGATTCACAGAATGAGGAGGTGCAGAGGTTGCTTCAGATTGACAGGTGAGTCTGGAAACAGGGATCATGTGTAATCAGTGACGCATCTGGGAGTCCTCTTGCTTTAATCAATCCTTTGCACCAAACAGTCCTGCGTCACAACGGTCAAGCTGGCAGTTGAACTGAGTCAACAGCAGCATGTGACGCCGCCAGTCACACCTCCTGAGTAAGAACTGGTTCTGCATCTAAAACTCTGAAAAGCAAATACCTTTCTCCTCTAATTGAGAGGGATGTCACTTGTGGCCTGGCCAGGAATCCACCGTGTTTGTTCCCCTTGTCATCAGATGCCCTCTGACTGAAGGGTCATCCGGGTTAGAGGGAGGACGTGATGCATGTGAGCAGATGAGCATCTCAGGGGTGTCCGTGCTGTTTGCAGGCGATAATTGGTGTTGGCCGTGTCTTCTGGACCTCTTGTCACCCCAGGGAGCGTTCATTTCACCGCTGGGAACAAAGGGACGAAAGGGGTCAGTGATGGGCAGGGCAATTAGGGAGTGATAATGGAAATGTATGTTAGGAGGGGGGGCTTTTAGACTGGTACATATATTGAGGAGGAGGATGAAGTTGAGGAGAATCTCTACAGTAATACACTTCTTAAACTGCGAGATACCTTTCACAACTGACCAACCGCAGGACAGAAGGAGCTTCTGGCGGGACATTGAGGGACACCTGTAGTAGTAAAGTTGTGAGTTGAGACTAAGGTAAAGACGCTTCCTTACACTTTTACAAAACTTTACTGTACTTTGTCTAAAATACATATTGTTAATATTAGAAAGAATATTACAGTGAATGTTGTCAGAGTCCAAGCTTTAATAGAGGGTGATTATTATTATGATTATATTGTTATATTGATGATTTTAGTTTTTTACTAGTTAAATGAGAATTAAAAAAGGAAAGATTATTTAGCAAATTTTCAGTAAAATAATTCAGTCCAAATATTAAAACTTGATTTAACTCCAAAATATTAAAGCATTCTGGTGACAACCATCTCTACTCTAAATACATTATGGTGTACTCTGTTCTCAATTAAATACCAGAAGATCAAAGCTGACTGAGTGCCCATCTTTACCTTTAGGTGACAATATCATGTGTGTGTCTCGGCTGGTTTTGCTGCTTGGGCTGCTTCTATGTGTGGGGGCTCAGCTGTCCAATGGCCAGCACTGGTCCCATGGTTGGTACCCCGGAGGCAAGAGGGAGCTGGACTCTTTTGGCACGTCAGAGGTCAGGATTAGTGTTGTGTGTGCATGTTTGTGAGGGGGCATAGTTTTCTCATTCAGTGTTTCCTGTTGAGAATGAAGATATTTTTTAACCTCTTTGCTCTTTTCTCATACTCCCAATCTCTTTCTTTTTCTCAGATTTCAGAGGAGATTAAGCTGTGTGAGGCAGGAGAATGCAGCTACTTAAGACCCCAGAGGAGGAATATTCTGAGAAACATTCTTGTAAGTGAACTCAAGGTTCCCTATCCAGTGCTGCATGGATGCAGATTGTGTAAACAGAGCTGTCCCACTGTAATCAAATGGATTTACTAACCAGTTATGGTAATGAGAACAATACCTGATTAATATAAGCTTGAGTAGTGTTAATAGGAACACTATCAGATAGATAGATAGACTTTATTATATAAATTGCAGTGTTGTAAAAATAAAAAGAATCAGCATAACAAGAAAATACTATTAACAAATATATATATATATGTGTGTGTGTGTGTGTGTGTGTGTGTGTGTCAGTATAAGTACAAATCAGTACATCACTCAGTTATTGTATTTGTAGACAAATTTGAAACAAAATCATCTAATCAGATCATCTATTCTACATGAAATCTCTGGTGAAGGTACCATGTTTGTTTGTTTTTATGTTTACAAAAACGTGTCTACACAGATGCCACCCTGGTGATATAATGCCCCACATATCTATAAACTGCACCTACCAACAAAACGTTGTACTATAGCTGCACATTAAGTATAGTGTGTCTGACTCTCATGTTATACTGGGTTACTCTTCACAGCTGGATGCCTTAGCCAGAGAACTCCAGAAGAGAAAGTGACAGCTTTCTACCCAGCGTTGCTTTTCTACCTAGTGACCCTCTTCTTCAGTGTCCTTGTCTTGATGTGAAACAACTTTATGTTGATCCCCTGATCGTTTCTATTTGTTATATTTGTCCGTAAATTTGTTTTCCAGCATTGCATGGATTTTCCCTGTGGCATACAGATGTTAATAAAGTATCTATTTTGATATTAACTGTTTTTCCATTTTTGTTTCCAAAATTGTCTATGGCCTAAAGTGTGAATAGATAACCTTAGATATTTTATTAAAAAATAATAATAATAAAATGAATGATGGCTGAATTTCATTTAGCTGTGCGTGCTGGCTCCCTGTCATGTCTTACCGGGACACTTGAATAGAACAAATAAAAAAGATTGTTACTGTATGAAGGATTCTTCCTCCTAAACTAACGCCATTATTACCAGGACGTCACTGCGCATGCACTAAACAACTAGGGAAAAAGATGGACGACAGAAGTGTCTGTACTCCGCTGCGTGCGGAGTCAGACGCTCAAAATAACACTTCCAGTACACCTAACGCGGCTTCTGTCACAGATGCTGACAAAGTAATAAACACTAAAATAGATAGTACCCAGGTTGAAGGTGAGTTTTTGTCTAGAACGTGAACATTCAGCCGTATGCCGTCCTACCTGCCGAGCCAACGTTAGCCTTTTAGCTAACTGGCTAGCCAGCTCAACAATCGAGTGAGCTAGCTCTTTTGCTAAATACGCTAATGTCAACTGTCTAGCGCAAGCTGGAACGTTAGGAGTTGTTCAATATTTAATACCGGTCCGTGCGTACATGACTTGCATAAGATATCGCCCTCCTAAAAAACATTTTAATCATTAGACAAGCCAGATATTGAAACAATCCAAAGTTGAGTGGTTTCTCGTTTTCCCAGGTCCGGAAGTGGGTGGCCAGTTGCTAGGTTAATTGTCTTTCGAGCTAGTATCTTCAAACTTAGTCCTAACCCGAACAACCTATTGATAATTTAAATTGGAAACATTCCACGGTTACTGTGAGATGGTGGGCAAGCTAACATGTTTTGGTAGCGGAGGCCACCAAATAACTTCATTCCATTTAGAGGGTGACATTAATTGTATCTTATGAGGCAATAGATGGTAACTTAGTTAATAATAAATGAATCAGTCAAAGCTATTTACTGCACTGCAATGAAAAAACACTAGCTAGTGTCAAACAGTAACAGTCGACATAACGTTAGTAATCTCAGGGTGGTTGTGAGTTTGAAGAATCTCAGACCTCTTCTGCTGGCATTCAGTCTGACCATAAATATGTCAATCTGTCCCTCACTTGGTTGCTTTGCTCACTAGTAGTATAAAAAATGCAATACAAAAGATAAGTGTGTGAATAGAAAATATTTTCTCCTATTCAAACATACTTTTTTAGATACAGTACCTAAACCTTTGTTCTCTTGTTAACTGCTACTGTGATTTTCATTTGGTAAGTACACTATTTGAAATGTATCAGCAGACATGTTTTGGACAGTATCTATCGAAGTCTGTATATTTTACTCACAGCAGTCCTTATTTCTTTTGAGCTGTTGGTATTTTACATATAGTAGATACAGAGGGGAATGCTGTATTTTAGTGTATAATTGTCTTATGGCATTACATTGGAGTTAAGTAAGTTGGTGTGAAATTTCTGCCAGTACACGGTGAGTGTTGGTATTATAATAAAAATTATAATTATTATTTTCTTAACCTCAGTTTGGCACTCAATAGGGCTGCAAAGGGAATTTTCTTTTTTATATAGTTTGGTCAATGATTTATCAGTGGCAATTACCAACAGAAATATTGAATTAAATATTTTTTACTCAATATATGAATATAAGGTCATTTATAATCAGTAAACATTTGTTGTCCTCTAATTGAGTAACTGACTGATCTTTTCATCTCTAGTTACACATTTTCAGTCTCAGTCACCATAAAAGTATATTTATGTGCTATGATTAGCTCAATCCACCATACCCTATCAAACCATACAACAAGCCATGTTGAATTATGTAGACATTTATTGATTAATTATTGGCAGCAACGATGTAAACAAATAGATTTTCAAAGTAATACCTAATTTCCTATTTATTGATGTAATTTTAATAGAATCTCTAAAAATAAAACTCGCCTTCAATTTTGGAAATATATCCACGCTCATAACAGATTTTTGAGGGTCTGCATGAACATGCATCAAATGTTGAACAAATAGAATGAATGCAGTCAAGCATGAAACCATGGTTTTGGTTGTGAGGGTCAGTAAGATTTATACATTTCCTCTGACATGGGCTACTGCATTTTCCATTGTACAGGAAGCTGTTACAGTGTACAGTGAAGAAAAAGCTACTTTTCTCACTGTTGTCTTGTACTGTGCAGACTTCCTGGTCGAGTGGATGAGACCTTTTTCACATTCAGACAGTGAAAATTGTTCAAATCACTTCATTTTGCAGCGTCAAATTTTCTCAAAACTAATTTGTCCAGAAATAAATGTTCTCAATATTTATGAAAACCAAACATAGTGGGGACACAAGAGCAACAGTCAGATAAAAAAAAAGCTCTTACACACAACTTTGGTTATATATTACCTAATGTAGATGTGTGTATACGTCAGTGATATGTTCAAAGTTGAAAAAAACAAAAATTTTGTGTCACTTATTCACCATGCTTAAATAAGAATTCACTTTATTCACTATGGCTTAATTGTAATGGTGACGGTATATTCTGCCACACAGGAGACAAGAGTGAAGAGGAGCTACTAAAGGGTCTCCTCACTGACGACTACTGCCATGTGTGTGAGGCTGTGCTGCTCTTTGAATCTCAGCGGCTGTCTCACTATGAGGTGTGCTACTTCCTGGGACCAGTCATGGAACTGCAGTGCCATTTTATTTACCCCACAAGGTCGGAGCCTTTCTAATGATGTCTCCTGTGTCGCCCAACTGCAGGGAAAGAAACATGCTCAGAAACTCAGGGTGTACCTGCAGGCCAAGAGAGCTGAGAAGATGGACAAAGAGTGCACAGAACCCCAGGTTAGTGCTCATTAACAGATTTTACTTTGTACACATTTAGGTGCAATTTTAACTTGCAGTGTACAACAATGAGTAAGCATAAATCATAACAGTACGGAGTCTTAAGGGTCGTAGATTTAGTGCCCTAATGATATCTTTCTCACTGGAATATTATCACATAAGACAGAGAGGTGTTGGATTGTAGTGAAGTCCCAAACAGAAGTGCCAGCACAAACATTTTGAACTCAATACAAGCAGCCATAAATCACAGTGGAGAGTATATTCAAAATATGTGGTAGAACATTGGTGGTCTAAGACATCTTTCTGACTTTCTTCTTCATTCATTGTTTTCAGTATACGTACTATGTCAGGAAGCAAGTATTTGTCTCTTGACAAGCCAGTCTCGTGCCTGTTTGTTTGCAGCAGGCCATGACTACTGATATGGACCATTTCTGTGAACTGTGTAACATGGTGTTTAGTTCCCACGTGGTGGCGAGATCACACTATGAAGGCAAAGTCCATGCAAAAAATCTTCGTAAACAAGGTCTTCAGTCCCCAGGCAAGTGTGGGTTGTGTGATGGAAAACTATTATAGTGGTCTGAATGTTAATATTTACAGATAAACTGTCATCTGTACATAAAACATATTGTTGACTGTCTGATTCAAGAGTTCAGAAAATCAAACACAAATGAACTTGAATCAATCATTTCTGGTTGCAGTTACAGACCGGTGCACAGAGGTGCGCACTTTACCAAGTCTCACTCAGGATTCTGCTAATGCTGACCAGAAATCAGCCCCAGAGGGTGGTATGGAGCATCTTCTGGACGCAACAGCCTCCACAACTAACCCCAACACAGAGGTTAATCTGAAGGACCCTGACAAGTACTGCGCCCTGTGTGCTGCTTCCTTCAACAATCCCCAAATGGCTCTGCAGCACTACAGTGGACGCAAACACCAGAGGAATCAGGCCAGACAGGACCTGCTCAAAGAGCTCGGAGACGATGTGCAACAAGGTAACACAGGGTCCTGCCTCACAGCAAAGCAGTGTAATGCAAGGGGCAACGGACCCCACGGGAATTATATTACAGTTGCACATTGTGACATTGAGTGTATTTTGAGAGGCACTATTGATGTGAAAAAAAATATTTCTTGAGGCATATTTGTCCTTTGTTAGTCAGTGTCCTTGAATTTATCTGAGGTGCAAGGCAACAAATAAAATGAGTAGAAGGTGGCAACTGCATGATAGCCCTGTACTAACACAAAATAAAATAAAAAGGAATAATAAAACTGATATTTGAAATGGCAAATCCCCCTAGCCATGAAGATTTCTTCCCATCAGAGGCAGCATGAGGTAGGAGATTATCACATAGGTGTTAGCTTGAGAACATTTTGACTATAAACTGGTACTGACAAGAGGAAGTTAGTCTAACTGGTCATGTGAACTAATAACAAAGAAATTTCAATTAGTTAGCAACAGTTTGCATTTGTTAAGTGTAACTCCACTCTCAAATTCAGCTAGAACCCTCCCTCCCAGCAAAATTAAGAAATGCGACGAGTGAGGGAACATCAGCTGTAGGAGGCGCGGCCTCGTGGCTAGCAACAAATAATTTCATGACATAGACAGGTCCCACCAGTTGACTATGTCAGAAGTGGTTTTGCAGGTTCAGGGCTGATTTAAAACAAAAGATGGTGCGTTAAATCATTTTTATATATTTGGTAAGAAATGTCAATTTTAACACCAGCTCTGTCTCATCACAGTCAAATCATTCAGTTTACAGCTCAAAAAACATGATTAAGTGTGTAGCACCTCAACACAATGTTAACTTTAGGTCTCATGCAATGTTTTCTCAAATTTATTTTCAGTTGGAAAATCAAGTATTAAAAGAATCATTTTTTGACATGAGTTTTAAGCAGTGCTTATAAGCCATTATTTGATCATTTGTGCTGTCTGTCCCTCTCTTCCCACCTGTTGTCTACAGCTAACTCCCTGATGTGTCAGATGTGTAGTGTGCAATTTAACTCCGTGGAGATGTACCAGGCCCACATGCAGGGAAACAAACACCAGATTAGGTAAGATCTAGAAAAACGCACCATTGTGTCATTTATACTGCACTTAAAATGCAGGGATGTGATTTTTCCAGATTAATCCAGATTTTCCAACCGACACTTTCACGTTCAGTCTCACGCTCTCAAGCAGCCCAAACAATCCTCACTCCAAAACCCTGCGAGCGCAACAGAGATGGACGGGCGCGAATACGTACCGTTGGTTACATACTGTAACCCTCATTCTATGAGTATGGGCTCTTACAGTACTATCTGTTTGGTCCACGATATGTGTGCTTATCACCGTGTTGACAGCTGTTCTGGCAGAAAACCCTGAGCTGGAGCTGAAAAGGCAAGCGAGTGAGTGAGGGAGGGAGGGTGAATAAAAGAGTTACTTACACAACGGAGGTGGGTAGTGTGCACAACTGTGGGTACAGGTGCAGGACAAAAGAAGCATGCGAAAGAAAAGGACAGGCAGTCCACTCACTGTTTATTGCTAGCTTCATGTGAAACTGAATTAATGAAGTATGTGAACTGTCTCTGCTTTTATTATACATACAACCCCGTTGGATGATCATGTTGCTGTGTGTCTGCTGGATGAAGTAGGAAATGATTTGACATGTTGAGTTAACTTTAGGTACTTGATGAGCTGATTCTCTTACAAAACTCTGTTTCGATAAGTTTGTTTTTCTGCTCTCTGTTGGTAACAAGGACACTTAATGGGACACTTTAAAGTTTAATTTCTGTTTACCTGTTTTCTTAACCAGAGAGAAGAAGGTCACCGACCTGTGCAAATCCCAACAAAAACCCTACAACACATTTGCAGATGAGCTGTCAGATTACATTCAGGTTCAGAAGGCTCGTGGACTCACCCCCAAGACCAGTCAGGTCCTCCCTCCCGGTGACACACAGAAGGAGGGTGAGGAAGATGAAGAAGAACAAGTGTTAAACGAGGAGAATACTGTACAACTGAACAAACCTATGCCCAACTTGCCTCTCACCTCTAACCCTCCTCATCACTCCCGCCTTGGTTGTCACAAACCAGCTCAAGGGTGGCGTCCTCCGTATCAAGGCCCTCTACGTCCCCCCCATGGCTGGGATTACAACTACCCTCCTCCAAGCCACACTGGCTCAGGCTCTCCGCTGTGCGCCATTCGGCCCGTAAAGAGGAGGAGGCGCAGAAAGCAGTCGAGCTCCTCCTCGTATGTTACCTCATCGTCGTACTCCTCCTCATATTCCTCCTCCTACAGCAGTAGCACGAGTGACAGCGGCGATGGTGAATACAAGCGCCGAGAGAAGAGGAGGATCAGAAGATCCAGGAGGGAGAGAGACAGGAGGGCAAGAGATGAGGACTCAGACAAGGAGGAGAAAAGGAGGACGAGACGGAGGAGGGAAAGAGATAATGAGTCGGGGGACAGGAGAAGAGGGGAATCTAGGGAGTCAGAGGAAGAGAGGAGGCGGAAAAAGCGCAGAAACCATGGCAAGCGGAGAAGACAGGAAAAGAAATCCTGGGAGGACTGTGAGGCAGAAGGAGGGGAAAGAGTGATTGACACTTTAAGGCCAGAGGACATGACAGACAATAGAAAAGAGACTGAAGTGCATATTCAGGCGGAAATGAATGTTGAGCAGGGGGACGGTGGACAGGATGAGCAAGCCAAACCCAAATACAGGAAAGAGAAGAAGAAGACAAAAGAGAAAGTAGACACTAGGACAGAGGAGGAGAAGCTGTGGGACGACTCCATCCTGGGCTGTTAAACTCAAAGTCTTCTCAACTGCCGACACGTAGGCAAAAGTGTGTATATTCAAATAAACTTTATAGCCTTAACCAAGCAGTTTTCACGATCTGCTCTGACAGCCCAGAAGGGTTGTTCTCCATAGTTGTGCTAGCTGGCTAGCCGTGTGTAGTCATTTTCTGTTTGTAAGGAATGAATGAATTCCTCTTATTTCTGTGTGTTTCTCACACGTATCCACAACTATAATAGCTTTATTTTGTACTCTGACACTTAATGTCTTTGATTGAATTAATTTGCACATTGTTATTAATTGTTGGTTGTAAAATTGAAGGACTCTTATTTTCTTGCCTTTGATTCGAAAGTCCTCTTGACCTTTTAACACATCAATAAGCTTCATTATGTTTTATCATGTATCTGCTTCTTGCAATGATTTGATCGATTGTGATCTCTTTAGCAGCCTGTGGTTGGCACTGTTGAGCTACATTCAGAGCATCAGTAAAGCAAATAAAAGCACATAGATGGTAGAAGCTTAGTCACTTGATTTTTGTGCGCTCACTCAGAGGCTGAAAGAAGACTATTAGAGATGGAGAGAGTTTCAGCGCATGTCAGATATTATGGAATGACACAAATCTATCAGAGTATGTGCCTGTTCACTGCAGCACGTCACATTTCTTTAATAAAAACAGAATGTTGAGACATTTCCTTTACAGTGCATTGTCTGCATGTGTTATGGGTGTATTTGCACAGCTAAGCAATGCAAAGTGTTTGGGGTCAGACAGGTGCAAGAGTTCAAACGAGGACAGCTCTTTACAATTCATGTTCAGATGCAGTCTGTGATGAATTGAACAAAGACGAAGAAGCAAAGTAAAGTTGTTGCAATTCATTTACAATTCCCGTCCTGGTGATGATCGAGGACCCCCTTAATGATCGTCTGCCGTAGTTTCAATTCCTAAAAAGCCTTTATGTGATCTATTTGCCATAGCATTGTCTTTACACAGTTCTGCTTTTGAGTGCTATTTGACGCATCAACTGGGTGGTTTGTGGACCAAAGCAAAACTTTATCAGTAAGTGCAACGCACATATATAGCTGAGGCAGCTTTATAAAGTATGAGAGTGGGCTGGTTTGGCTTTGTTAAAAACTAGATTACTAGAAAAAGGCACTTGCAGCCACTATGGACTCTGAGAACAGACTAAAATGGTGGTCTACTATTTACGAACCTCTCTTGATGCAGGCGCATTAAAAACCTGCCAAAACTGACCTGGGGTTACAATACCCTTATAAGAAACCCTTATTGTTTCCACATTACTCATTTGTTCAGGGTGCTTTTAATGTACAGTATAAGAACTACCGTTGACATTCAGCATTTGTTTGGTTGATTGCTGTATATCAGATGTTGGATTGCGTGAGGACCCTGAGAGCAGAGCAGTGTGTGGCTTGCTGAAGGAGCCAGTGTGATGAAGTTTCTGAAAACACTAATATGTCATATATGTTGATTACTGTTCCAGCGTTGATAGCAAAGTAAAAAGAAGTGACAGAACAGCTGATGTAGTCTGCTGTTGTAGAGGCTGGCAGTCAGGTCTGAGCTTCATATAGTATTTGTTAAAAGCACTGCTGAGAACCAAACAAACTTCTAGATCTCCTGAAAAACTATCAAAACTTAACAAAACTGGCTGATGAGAGGAGTTTAGAAATGAGAGGCAAACTTCTCAGCAGGCAGCTTTTGACTTAAAGCGTCGGAGCGGAGACCAACAAAGGCTTTACAGCTCAGCGATGTGTAAAGAGCAGCTCTGAAGCCCCCTGAGATCTCCTGTTTTCAAAGAATCCTGCGGTCTCGTTCCCTGTGTCGCTCGAGTCCTCGACCCCCGTAGAGATATGGGGTGCCCACATCCTCTCACTTTAAGACCCCCACCAGACCGTTCTACACCCTAACCTTTCACGCACACGCAAAACGATCCACGTACACTACTCAGAGGAGTTTAGTGTTTATCAGCTTTATCAAGGAAAGTTCTGTGGATAATCCGACATTTGAACAGCATAGAACAGTCAGTCGTTATTTTAGAATGGCCCCAAAATAAAATATAAATGCCAAACGATAGGACATATGGCCTTTAATGTGGAGTAAGGTACTTACTTTTAAGTATTTTTTAAGTAAGATATCAACTGTGCCTCCTTGACATTGCTGCTCAAAAATGTCAGTATCACTCGGAGAGTCTGCAGGTATGATATGGGGCTGATGAATAGACTTATCGGCTTTAGTGTTCGGAACATCCACTGAATGCAACAAACCAAAACTTCATAGAAAAAAGTTCCAGAAAGAAACAAGTTGATTAATACATTAGTCGATGGTTACAATTTTGATCATCTGTATTCATCGAGCAAAAATGTCAAACTAGTTAGTTCCAGGTTTGGAAATATAAGGCTGTTTTTTTTTTTTATCATCATAAATGAAGTCCCTTTGGGTGTTGGACTGGTACTTGACAAAACAAAAGGTTTGAAGGCGTCACCTAAAGCTGTTTGCAATTCTTCCACTATTTTCTGACATTTTATAAACTAAATGATTTACCAATTAATTGACAAATTAATCTGTGCTTAAAATAACTGGTAGCTGCAGCCTGAATGGACTAATTTCCAAAGTCAGGTGTCTCTAAAACTGAACCTTTGCTGTTGTCTTTTAGTGCGCCATGTCTGCAACTGCCGGATAAGATTTTACTAGTGTGCTGATCAGTCCGTCGCCCCGGTGTTTTCTTTCAGGAGAGAATAATAGAGTTTGCTACTTCTTACAGTTGATTTTTGTAAAAGAAGGTGGTAAATGGTCTAATTTTGTTCTTTTAATGATTGAATCATTAATGGGACAAAAAAAAGAAATGAGCTGGGAACAACTCATTGTCAGCTGGAGAAATTCTAGGGGCAGATTCTGTAAAGTTTAAGAAAAGTCACGCTAAATATCAAAACACTCAATTTGTTAGAATAACTGAGAAATATATTCAGTCTGATAAAAGGATAGAGAATGAAGGATTTCACTATTTTCCTGCTTGAACTGAATCAAATGTATCTTGATACGCTTTATACCCCGTACTTAATACAAACATAAATAAGTAAGTTATGAGAAAGAACTGTAGAGGCTTCATACACACACCACTGGATATTTAACAATAATCGACAGCATTGTGGATTAGAGTTTGTTTCACTGAGAACAGCTGAAGTTCGGGTACAGTGGCATTCCCTTTGCCGTGCTCTGCAGTGAGGCATGAAGCTGCGTATGTAGGACTCTGCTGAGCTCTAGGTCATGCACCTGGGCAGAGACCACAGCACTGCAAACTGCTGCTCTGCGAACATACAACTGGTTTATTGCTTGATATGTGGTATCATGTCAGCTCTGATGAAGCATCACCACATTCCTTTCAGCTGTTTGTCATGATCACTGGATACATGTCATGTATGTGGAACTCAAATTAAGTATTTTTTTCAGCTGTGTGTCTGTGTGTGTGAGAGAGAGAGAAAGAAAGAGAGAATGTGTGTGTGTGTGTGTGTGTGTGAGTGTTTGTGTGTCGTGTTGTGTCAAATTGGGGTGTTACCCTGCTGACTTGGCCCTGTCAGCTCAGTTCCTCCCATCATCTCTGACAGATAGATAGCAGGAAAAGAAAGTATCAGCTCCGTCCCTCGGCTGCACCCGTGCGTACATACAGTGACGACCGGACAAAATGATCCCGCTGCCACTGGCATGGACACTGATCACAGTATCGCTGTGGACATCAGGTAAGACCACTAAGTTTGTTGTTATCATGTTGTTGTTAGCCTCCGACATTCTCAACATCATAACTCAGTCAGAGGCCTGTAGCGAGGCATGTGTTGTCTACTTAAACTGAAACTTGTTTAACTTATCATAACTATCTCATCTTCTCTATATTCATCAAATTCAGTCAAATACTATAATTAGTGCTAAAAGGTGAAATTTGTATTTAATTGTCCAACAGATGAGACGCACGGTTTAAGTACAAGTTCACGCCGTAGCCTTTGGTTCTCTTGGTTCAACTGTAATGGTCAAACTGCCATGGAATATACTATAAATTCCTAATTTAATCTCAGAATTGTACAATTATACTGGTGTAAGTTATTGGTACTGTCATGTAATTGCATCAATACAATGTGTACAATCTGGATTAAAGGTACAGTGGTGATAAATGATGTGTTTGTGCTCTGTGGTAGGTTTAAATCAATGTCAATTTTAGATTTACATTTATTTTATGATTTTGTTTTATATTGCAACTCAAGACACTGAAATAATTGGTATTTATACTGTATAACGCAACTCTGCATAAAAATGTAATGGATTCAGTGCATTTTGGAACGTCAGGCAATCTGTGCAGAGAAGAAGAAAATGATCGCGCAAAAGAACCAAGTACCAGTGAGCCTTAACCTTTCCACACTGGAAGCCTTTGAATTTCTGCTTATCTGTAGATATTTCATAAGAGTAGTGATTGCAACAGGTGTGTGCCGACATACCTGACTAGAAAACATAGGCGCGGGACCTGGTTCTAAAATTAGATTAAATAACTTTTCCAAAAAAGACATCCCTTAAACATTGCATAAATGCTGCATCGTTCTCCCTGTTTAGCAATTTTAAAATGTCACATTCACAGTGTTTGAAATACGTACAAGAGGTTTCTTCACAGTTCGGCTTCATTTCCATTTTTGCTACACTTTGTAGTGTTTCTATACCATAAATGCCAGTTACGTTTGTACTTCTTCTACCTTGCCTGAGGCACGGTTACTTGTATGTGCTTTTACTTTACAATGATTCTTCATTTTGTTAAGGAGAGGCTGCACAAGCACTGTGGCTTAAGGATTTTCCTCAAACCTCTAAAGACCAAACAATTGGACAAGTCGACCTGACCCATCAAAATAAGACTTGTGAGAAAATACACAATTCTTAGGAGTTTGGGTGTTTGGCCTTGATGATGTTGTTGCATTTTGGAGCCCCAACTGTAATTGATATATGACCCTAGACCTCCATACTGGAATGAAAGGAGTTACAAGCGTGTGTCTGAAAATCTCAAACGTCCCTCTATTTCCACTCCTAGGTTCAAGCGAGATCCTGAAACAAGAATTCAACATTCTTTATCCTGAGATCCACAGTACACAGGCGATAGAGTGTGACTGCACTGACAACTACTGTGACTCTGTCTACTGGTTCCACATTTCCAGCCACGGCAAAGTACAGTTCATAGGAAGAAGCAACAGCGCTGACCGTGATTTCTATGGGTATGGTACGGCAGCACGGTTTAAAATCAGCAAGAGGGGCAGTACGTCCTACACGCTACGCATCAGCAATGTAACAGAGCAGGACGCAGGGAGTTATTCATGTGTTCTTAAGAACAGGAAGAACACAGAAGAGATGTGGAAGTCTGGAGTTCTACTTCGGCCTGGAGGTTTGTATTCTGAAATCTCAAGCACTTCATTTACAGCAGTTAAATATCAAGTGTTAATAAATATCAAGCGGCCGTGAGAGTTTCAGGCCTACGTCTGTCCGAGTAAATGATTTAAGGCGCCAGATCTGAACCTCCTGATTCCTGATCTGAACCAAACTTCCGCATTTAAGTCTGGTGCATTATAACATCTGATACAATATATTAAAATGTATTGTACAATGAAGATGTGGACTTCAAATAATCATATGCCACTACCTACCGTGTAACTGCGGCAAGTTCATCCAGGGAATGTCTCACATCCCTCCTCATTGTCTCATTTACAAAAAGTAATTTATATTATACTTACAGATAGAAAACAGTAATAATAATTTACTAGTGTCACTGTTACCTCAGTGAACTCTATATGTTTATCCTTTTTCTCCAATTATATTCTCCAGAATCTTCTCCATTGAGCTTCTTATACTTTGTCTTGCGTACCTGGGTGTGGTGGTCTAGTACAGCCACACAGAGTTAATCAACACTCCAACCTGGCACTCAGCGCTGTGACTGCAGTTGAGAAATTCAACTGATACAATTATTATAGTTTTCATTTATTTTGGATTGTGTTTCAGTACCTCTTTGTGACTGGCTGGTGCTGCCTGTCTACTATGGGGTTACTTTGTGTCTTTATTATGCAATCACACAGAACAGGTTTGAGAGCAACCTATTCTGATTGTATAATAAAGACACAAAGTAACCCCATAGTTTACATGAACAACGATTTAATGTAGAGTAAAATAAATTGTAAAAGGTTTTCTGATCATGGATTAAAAGTCACAATTACAACAGTTGAGTGTATTATATTTATTTAGATTCATGGGGAGAGTTTAATCATAGATATGTGATTGAGAAAGGAAAAAAGGAAGAAAAACTGTCCACTGGCCTGTAGGACTACAAACAACATACGCATTTGTAGAGAGCCTTTGTTGATGAGATCCTGGTCAGGATCATTTTTAATGATGGGAAAGCAGAGATACTGCCTTTCATCTCTCCTTAAAAGATTCTTTGCACATTCTTGCTTCACAGCTGTTCAGTTATCACTTGTATTTATGGTTGTTTGGTCTTTATCTGACAGTGACCCCTCCAACATTACCTCCTAAGACAAAACCCAAACCACCAGTCAACTCAGTCTGCCGCTGCCCCAAGAAGAACTCTTCGCAGGGTAAGGATTTTTCATTCAGTGCGTGATTTGTATGATGATGCATACAGATCTGACTTTATGTGTGTTTCACGATGTATAAGCACTTTTATGTATTGTACTTGGGTATAAATTGTGTGCGCTGTACCAGATTGTGATGATTTAAAGGCAATAGAAGATGTATTTTTGTACAGACAGTGTAATAACAGGTTGTACTGAATAAAGTTACCATCTAGTGAGTAATTATTACACCCGGCTGCAATGCAACGCAATATTAATACATTTACATAAACCCATGTACTGAATATGTTGTGCGTTTGCTCCAGATGGCTGCGGCTATCTGATCCTGTGGCCACTGGTTGGACTTGTTGCGGGCCTGGCTCTAGCTCTCATTTATACACTGTACTACTTCAGCCGTGAGTATACCTGCAGTTTAATGCTCTAAATAACATGAAGTCGGGTAGGGAAAAGCTCACCTTTTGCAGAGATTGATGCCAAGCGAGTCAGCACATAATGCTTACAGGTGTTTTCTTTTGTTTGAACACGTTCTTGCTTTTAGGGCTACCCAAAAAGTGTCGGCACCACTTTGTGAGGTAAGTAAATCATTATAAATGGTGACAATAGCTGTTCTTGTTCATTCTGACCGATACTTTAATCTCTTTTGTTTATTTGTTCCTATTAAGGAGCAGGTAGACGACCAGTGCATCTACAGCTTATGTCTTACTCAAAGTAAGTACCTTATGTGTGTCTTTTTATATATTTATATAAAACATTTGTTCTATGTGTGACATTCATCACCATACTAAATGTTTTCAGGCTGAAGTAAAACCGCTCTTTCGTACACACTAACACTTGCTTCTGGGATTGCAGTTGCTGAAGTGCTTCACACGAGCCGACGTCCAGTGGAGCACGAAGGTTGATTTACCCTGAAGATCTGCTCTCATGACAACATGCCATGTTTATTTAAAGTGAAATGTTTTATGTCTCCAACAGCAGCGAATATGTAACATTGTGGTGTATTGACTGTTTTATGTTACATATATTACAAGGCAGCTCCGGTGCTCGGCCAACAGCTCTGTGCTGTAACTTTTCATCTATATTGTTTTTGATTATGTCAATAATCACTATGCCGGTGACATCATCATTTATCCAGGTGCTTTTCCAATATAGCAGGCTTGTGATCTGTAGCTTTGGTTATTAGGTTATTATTATCAGGGCAGGACTTTTTCTCAAAGCTCAAACCTAATCTGCTTATTTACATCGAAAAATCACCACAACGCGGCTCAGTTACTCATTTGCCTTTTGTTCTCCTCTGTATTCATTTGTATTTTTTTGTCACAGTATTGTTAAGCATTATGCTTACAGATCTATCTTAAAAATAACAGCACTGTCAAGTTTATTTTTCTGTAATCATGAATGTAAAATCAATAAAATTGTATATTTCCAATAATTTAAAGTGGTGTCTCTCTTTGTTTCACAGGTAATAAATGTGTTATTAGGATATTGTATTGTCTATCATGCAACACGATTCAGTGCCTCCTGTGCATATGTACAGGTACCCAGAAATAAACGGCAGTAAGGGTTTGACACCTTGCTCAGAGGCACTTTTGCAACAGCAGGAATAATATAACCTAGAGGCCAAACACTGTTTGTGTGTGTGTGTTTGTTCCAAAATGTTTGTAGTGTTGTGTCATATCATCTTAAAGAGTTGTGTGTAGGTGTATGGAGGAGAAAAGAAAGAGAGGTTTGGAAGTGGGTGTTGTACATCCATTGTCAATATTGTGTTTAGCGGAAGTTGAGTAGGTGAGTGACAGGGTTTGGTTTCTCCCGTTAGCTTTGATGCGTAAACATGCATCACATTCAGTTTCTATTGAACTGCCTCCGGTATGCACCAACAAGCCTCATTGTTCTAATCTTAAATTACAGCCTATAAAGCTGTTTCATAGCAACGTGTGTGTTTCTTGCTGTCTCTCTCTCCATCTATTACACTCTCTCTCTCTCTCTCTCTCACATGCACACCTGTGCGATAGAGGAGTGTAAAGAAACGACTGAGTTGGAGGTTGTTCGGGTCTCGGGGAGTGTGCGCGACCCTTTTCCTGTGTGCTGGAGAGAGAGGAGAGAGAGCCGTGTTCGCTGAGATGCTATCGCTTCGCTCAACTTTGAGCTCTTCATCTAGTCTCTGAAACAAAAAGACCACAAAAACACCACAGACCCGACCACAAGCACTGACAGAGACACCGAGAGAGACAGAGCGAGAGAAAGAGTGTTCGTTTTCAAATGAGAATACAATAAGAAAAGAAATAGATTTAATGAAAGGTAGCTTCTTGTTGGAGTGTTTTATTTTATATGATAGAATACAGCATAACAATACAATTCCATTACTGAATGCATTTAAACACAATAAATGACTATTTTACATAGGTGTGTGTGTGTGGGTACGGGGCTGTTTATTAATTTACAAATCATCAATTACTATTATAGTAAAACACATGGCAGTGAATGAAGAAGTCTAGATTAATTAAACACAATTAAATATTGGTTAAGTTAAATTAAATGAACAAAAAAAATGCTGTATCAACACATTTCCATTTGAAACATTGCCTATGAGTTGTACCACATGTAAAGTCAATGCAGAGTAGATCAAGATTACAGTCAGTTTAATAAGAAGCTACGCTCATTGGGTGAAACACCTCCCAGTATAAGGCAGTACAGTAAACCATAACCACAAAAGACAGAGTGCAAGAAGAAGAAAGAAATTAATCAACAGCAACATCTCTAAAATTCAAATTCTATTAAAAGTCAAATTAAAGCTTTAGAGAGAAACACGTATGTATATTTATATTGGTATTGTAAAGTGTGTGTGTGTAAATAAATAAATCAACCCTAAGCTAATTAGATTCATAGTTACAGTTAGCTATATATTGTGCATGCAAGCATTTTTTTACTTTCATTTCTATTATATATTACAAAATATATTACCTGTGACTTCATTATATGAAACACCATTCCACATGATAAATTCACATATAGGCATATGTGCTAGAAGACTGTTTACATGTGAAATGTGGGATTTAATATTGAAAAAAATGTCAATTTCTCCTATGCTCTCTGCAAGAGATGGTTTATTAATCATTTATTATAAATAATACATATTAAAGACAGCATGCTTTATATTAGTGATACATTCTGTAAAATCTGTTAAAACAGAACCAAGAACACACACCAGCATATTAACGAATGGTAAAAATTTCTGATTTCAAAAACGTAAATGTAAAGCGGTGTCGCATTATACAAATGCCATGACAGTAGGCTGTTTGTGGTGAAATCCTGCAGACGACATATTGTGTAATATGTCAGCTCATGCTTAACAGGATCAACTGTTTTAAGCTACAGGCACAGGATACGGTAAGAGTCGTGGATTAATGAAGGTCAAATGTGTCACACGAGCTAATTTAACGTTCAAAGTTCCAAACTGAACCAGAGAGCGTCTACTGGATGAGCACTCTATACACAGTAAATTCACATACAATGAAACTGTAAATAAATCTTTCTGAATCAATTCACCTGGTTCACCTATACCATGACACATGTTGTACATTAAACATCCCAATTAGAACAATTTGTTGATCTGATTTCAGCTCTTTTAGCAAAAAAGCCAAAAAGGTACATTTAAATGCAGATATTATTTTCCACATCCAAGTTCCACATACACATACAGTCCTGACAGAAAGGCTCAGAAAAAGAAAGAGAAGAAATGAAAAGAAGAAATGATCAATCATGTGTTGTTTCAATTCTTCAATTCCCAAGCTCTCCATACTTACTGCTCTTGTTGCTCTTGGTTTCCTGTAACAACTTGACGTCCCATATTGCCTGGAACTGCCAGCACAGCAGCCGAGAACGAACAGGTGAGCCAGAGTGATGAAGAAGTGATGAACAAGCAACCGGTAGGGTGATTTACTGGTATTGATGGTGCTGCTATTTTCAGACATTCTCACAATGTAAAGATGTCTCTTCTGATTGCATTTGAATGTCAAGCTATGTGCTGCTACTTTACAGGGTGCTCTCTTTCTCACTGGCTTTCCCTGGTCACCCACTACATACACACACATAGAAGTTTCAGGTTGGAGACCCCCTGTGTGACTAAGATAGGGAAGCCCATGCAGGTGTGTTTGTGAGTGACTAAACCCTGAAACAGAGGTATGGAAAGGTGAAGTGGGCTAACAGAGCGTTTTGACTGGGTCTCCCCTCTAACACAAAGCATCAACAGAATCCCCTGCTTACTGAAAACCCAAACCTGGTTTCCATTGTGGTTTCATTTGATATAAATGTCAAAGTAATTTATGAAAAACAAAAAACAATAGTTAAGTTAATAATACGCATCTGTATTTTGAGGAAATAATGTGACAGGGTAAAGAAAATACTCTACAGCACAGCTAAATGAGACACAATATTGTATTTAATTCTCCATCTCTGTTTCTCTGTCTCTTTCCTCCCACCCATGGAATAGATTAATCGCCCACAATAGAGCAAAATGTCAGAACTTGTTGCCCATTACTAAATTGGTGCATTTACTTTCCATCACTGAACAGGAAATAGTACGGGCCCTGGGTTGCGCCATAGCTGCTGAAGCTCTCTCAGTTGTTCTGAAGGCAGTTTCACTTTCCTACAACTGTTAGACAAGCTTTCACACGAAGTGACAAGTGACATGATGGTTTATTGTTGCAAGGGTAGAAGTTATGTCTTTTGTTGTTTTAACTTATGTTATTAATGGAAAAATCCTCTTTTTAACATAGGTCATTTTTAGTCATCATCCTTTTTGCTTGTACGGAGATTTTATTTAGCAGTTTAATACAGCTTTACACCGCCCACAGGCTCTTCAAAAACCTAAGGGGTATACTGCAACAATTTCATATTCCACTTTTGTAAAATTGGGGGACAAGAGACAGATTTTCAATAACAAAATTGAAGCAGCCACAACCCTGGATCCTGCTTTTCCCATAATGCAACTCAGTAGCGTCTTTTGTTAGACCCTCCATGCCTGGTACATGCTCATGTCTTTCAAACTCCACACCTCAAAAGCTCCCTGCTAAAATGAACGTTGTAGTCTCTGGGTCCAAGCCAAAATGATTTAATAATAATAATTAATTATATTATTAATTATATATTAATTAATAACCCAGATGACATCATCTGGGTTATTTGAAATGAAATCTATTTGAGGGCCATTTTTCTCTGCTGCTTCTCTGCTCTCTGTGGGCTCAAACAGCCAAGTATGTTGGACTTCTAGCCACACCACCCACTCATGTCACAGCAGGTGTTTTCCATTTGCTTTTTTTTTTCATGTCCAAGGTCCGCAACACCTGCTGTGACATCACTGACTGGGGTGTGGCCAGTAATGCAACGAGTTTCAGCCCTTGCAGAGCAGAGCAGCAGGAGTTTTGTGACTCACACTCAGTGATTATGTGTTGAAACACTGACAGAGTTCTAACTTCTGCTTTTGCTGCCATCTAGCGGTTGAAATTGTCACCTTGCTGCAGTGATTAAATACTACATTATAACGCAGTGTTACATTAGGTGTCGGGTGTGGTTTGCTGTGCAATACATATTTTAAACTTAGCATGCCTTCTGAGCTGATGCTTTAATTTAACAGGTTTATTTCCATGATGACTATGGGAGTGGTATAACCAGCATAACTAGGCTCTTAACTATGTACTACTAAACACACTCTTAAAATAATATGTCACAAACTGGCCCAGGTTAAGTGACAGAAAGTCACACATGAATAAAAGTTCAAAATTAAATGTGTTATCAACTAAAATGGAACTTTATGTGAATCAGGATCAGCTGCTAATGCATTAAGTGCATGAGTGGACTCGGTGTAAACAAAAAACAAAACCTGAGAGATCCCCTCCAGACTAAAACATGTGTAAATAAAATAGTCTGCTTGGAAAAATAATGTGTCTGATATGTTTTTCCAAAAAAGTATAATTTCCACATAATAATGTAATCTTTCTAGCACATTAAGAATTCCAGAATCTATGAATATGCAAGTTGTATTCATTTCTAACGTTTTCCTACTGGACGTGCATGTGCACTGGCAGCTTCACGTTTCTACATCACACTTCCAAACTATTTGTGATGTCACAAATCATGCTCCTATGAGGCCCTCAAAATCGGATTTTCTATGAGCACTTAGAAACTTTTCACGTTCAGCAGATTAATATGAAAACATCCTTTTAGTGTCAAACTCTGCACATGCATCATCCTCACAGTGAAGCTCAAACATTCAACTGTGGGAACGAGAAGAAAAACTGTAACAGGCAGCGGGCCTGGAAGGAAGAGAGAAGAGTGATGTTAGAAACCATTTAAAGCCAATCAGGTGTAGACTCGTTCCTCGTGTCCCCACTCTGCATTCTGTCTTTTGACAGGTGGAGAGGGACGGACATCCCAGCAAACACACAATATGAGATCAGTGCGCGTTTTCACGTGGACGTTGTTTAGGACACGCTACTTATGTTGCTTACTTGTCTTGTATATTCTGAACAAAGCTCCCTGGTCAGATTGAAAGCCCCTTTGGCCAACGTGACGCGCCTCTGCTTGTCTTTTCATTTCAGATCTGTTAAATTTGAAGTCACAAGAAGTCATTTCACCAGAAATGCTCACAAGTCATTTTTGGAATGCACTGGGCATAAAGCCGAACTTCTCTCGAAATTCACCGTTTGATTTGTGCAGTTTTGTTTGCGTAACGTGGGCTGCAACACAGACTCAATAACGTGCTCAGCTTGCAGTGTGTTACACTTCCTGCGCCATCCCTGTCAGCCTACATACACAGTGCGCACTGCTGCGTTTGTGTGTCAGTATCTCGTGGATGAAGTCGTGCTGTTCGATGCTTCAAACCAGAGTGTGAAGCGCAGATCGGTGGGCTTCACTTCAAACGCCCTGCAGACCACGACCGTGCTTGCAGGAGGTCTCTGCAACACTCGGCTGCAATGATCTCATTTGACACGGCAGAGAAGAAGGTTACAGGTGGGGCGTGGTTTGATATCTCACTCAATTATCTCCCAGCAGGCTCCAACAAACCCCACAAAGGAGTGTTCAGTAGCTATTGTCGTCCTCGAGATTGAAATGGACCAAAAGTGGCTTCAGGTTCTGGTGATTGTGGTGTTTTATCAAAGTAAGTCGAAACTCAATTTTACTGATCACTCTTTTCACTCCCGTGTTGCTTTTGGGTCGTGGATGATATTACTGCTCCCATTTTATTACATCTTTTAGAAGTGACTTCAGGAGCTGATGTTCGCGTCGTTAAGGAGAATGATCCGGTTAAAATCAGCTGTCAGACTATTTCTTCCGCCACGGTCATCTGGTTTCGGGTGCTGGACGCATCTGGGATGGAATTCATCGCATCTTTCGCCAACACCGGTGTCAAGAGGTCAGAGGCACCCTGGGCCGCTTCCATCTTTACTTACGAAAAAAACAAAATCCAACTGCGGTCATTCAGCAAACGGCGCGACAGCGGCAGTTATTCCTGTGCCTCCATGAAGGGCAGTGAACTGATATTCGGCAACGTAACCAAACTGGTCGGAGGTGAGTTTTGTTTCAGACATTTGGTCGAACGATGGTCTGATGGAGGCTTTTCAGTCACTCTTCCTATAACACCTTTCCTCTGTCTTAAGAAAAAGAAGCTGAAGTCGCAGTGGAAGCACCGCCGACCAGCACCACCCCGACACGCTGCACGACTGCCCCGGCATGCGTGTGTGACAACGAGGAAGGTAAACGTGCCAAATCAGGCCCTATCATGTGCATATTTCTGATGCTGTGAGAGCAACAGGTGGTAAACGAGCACATGCTTTGCAGTGAAAACCAGTCCGTCCCTTATTTGTGAACCAATCATACTGATCCCACTGGCCAGCGGCTGTGGCCTCCTCCTTCTACTCCTCATCATCACCACCCTGTACTGCAACCGTAAGTCCGCCCGGGAGCTTCTGCTTTGGTTCATTTTCAATTCTACAAATGATCCCCAGAAACGTTCAATCTGTTTCTTCCGCTTTTCTTGATTTAAACCAAGATTTTAACACATTTTTTGATTTGCTGTAGACATAAGAACACGGAGATGCCCACACCATTACAAAAGACAGTAAGTTTTTTTAATCTTTCAATCTAGCATTGTGTTTCCATTTAGTGCCATAGCCAGGAAATACTGAAGTCAGTAGTCTATGATGTCCCCCCACCCGTCACCAAAACCAAAGAACTGAATCACTCGGTTTCTTCCGTGTATATATATATATATATATATATATTAATTGGTTGAATTAAATAAAGCAGTTTTTTACACAACCAAAAACCACAAGAATTTACACAACCTATTATAAATATGTTGTATGTTATATGTTGTTGTTGCTTTATATATATATATATATATATATATATATATATATATCAATGTTTTTCACCTACATGTATGTACATAATAGTTCA
>JAVQJD010104186.1:0-16804 GCA_036023655.1 Nannoperca australis
CCCCCAACCTCAGTCTTACACACACCTAAGCAGTCAGCTATTGCAGTCTCTCAATGCATGCACACACAGGAATACACACCCAAATCTCTCTCATCTACCTTTTAGTGTGCTTGAATTCCCATAGTAATGCAGTGCCTCTTGCTTAAATACACTCATACAGACACACGCAGCTGGATCTCTCACATCTCGCCCACGGCCTAATTCACATGCACGACCATTCAAATATTCCCAAATCATTTGTGGCTCTCTCTTTCTCATACGCCCACACAAACACACACACACACACACACACACCCACCCTTGCCAGATGATCCATCCCAGGAATAGCGTTCAACATCTGGCGGACAGTGTTT
Source organism: Nannoperca australis (assembly GCA_036023655.1). Classification (NCBI taxonomy): domain Eukaryota; kingdom Metazoa; phylum Chordata; class Actinopteri; order Centrarchiformes; family Percichthyidae; genus Nannoperca; species Nannoperca australis. The sequence goes on from JAVQJD010104186.1 coordinate 354, forward strand.
TGTCTCCTGCTACATCTCCCGGGTTGCCCTTTACCGGACCCCTGCAGGTCCTGATGAATCACCCGCGGACCGGGATGGATGGTGCCTCATCCCCACTCTGCACCATCCATGCCATTTCATCCTATCTGCGTCGCTAATCTGTCATTCTCCTAGGCCATTTGTTACTTTGCCGGGGCTGCCGTGCACTTTGCATATGCGCGCCTTTGCTTGTGCCCACACAAGTGATTCCCCGACCTCCAGCTGGGCTGCCACCCAGGGGACTTGCTTTCTCCTGTACCGATTTGTCTCATCGTTTGCCATTCTCCCTCACAAATGGCCTCATGACAGAATGTCTCTTTTAAACACATTTTGCAGGGTTACACTCTATGCTGTGAGTCGTTGTCCTCTGCTCATCTTCCTCCTCTCTTATGAAGGAAATTAAAAGGTAACCAAAAAAAAAATAGTGAAAATTGGACAGAAAAGGTGAAAATTGCTTTGTCTGCTCTGGTGCGGAAAAGGCATAGAAATAGAAAGTGGATTGTTTGTTTTTCATTAGAACAGTGTTACACGAAAGGTAACACTTCATTTGGACAGTCCAATGGTGCTGTATTATGTGAGAAAAAAAACATGCTGAGCAGCAAGTGTCACTTGTTTGCATCCTTGCAGTCTGTTACATACTATATTGTAAACTAGACATTGCCGCAAAGATATAATTATTATTTTTTATTAATAGCTCTGCAATTGTATAGTAATTCTCAAAATGGACTACATGAAAACCTAGAAAAAGAAAAGAGAAGACACTTCAAAGCAATTCCCCTTAGTTTTCAACCCTTCCTGTTGAGCTTTTCCAGACTCTCTTCTGATGCTGCACAAGTGAGTGTTAGTAGGCAGATAGTCAAGATACCACGGCCAGAGGGGAATCTGTCCATCAGTCAAACGCCTTAACTCTGAACCAAGGGAACTCCAGCATCACACCAAGCTCTGCAACATAAACACGTGTTTAGCCCCGCAGCTGTGCAGAGAGGAAACCAAATAGAAAATTCAAGGGAACGGTAAACAAAGTTGAGCCGATCTGTGTCAAACAAAAACCCTTAGCCTGCGGAAAGACAGCGCAGACCTGTTTTGCTCCTTGGCCTTGAGTATAAACACATGAAATGTATTGCCTGCCTCGCCCTGTCCATATGTTCCCAGGCTATTTCCATTCAGTAGCTTATTACTTAGGGTGCCTGGATGTGATTTTAAGCACGACCCTCTTTATCCATTGGAACCTAGGAGAGATGTGAAGCTAAACTCCCCCAGAGGTGCCTATGAAAAATATTTTTCTTGTGTTTACACAAAAGTTTCCCAGCTTTTCTCATTTTATGGTTCATGTCGGTCAGCAAGCCCCGTTTCATCCACTTTTGCTACGGTAGCTAGCCTCCAGGCAACGTCTTGGCCACTTATTGGAAGCAGCAGTGGTAGCAGCAACAGTATAGATTGTCAGAGCGCCGGGGTAGATTGCTCACAGTGTTTCTACCATCTAAATCACTCCTCCATTGCTTCCACGAGTATGGAGGAGGAGTGTGTTTTTTCGTGCTCTGGTTTTATCAAAGCAGAGAGGACCAAGTGTTCTGCAGCCTCTCTCGGTGCTCTCTGGCAGAGTGGTACAAATCAGCAGTACACACAGCATTAATCAATGGCCTGGGAGGTCAGCTAAGCATACCTGTCCCCTCACGCATCCTTCTGTTGAGTCCTTGAAAATCGAGGCTGCAGCAATCAATCACAGATAATTCCCACGTGAAGCTCGGATGATAAGCCACTTCTGGCTGTGTGGAGGAAAAGTAAATGAGAAAAAGTTTGCAACTGAATCTCAGACAGGTTTATTTTGAGCTCTGTCTGCCTCTGCTTCTGCATCTGTACCCACGGAGCGTCTAAGAGCGGAGACCTAAGGTCAAGGCACAGAAGCTGTCAGAGCTCTGTTCCAACTCCCATCGAGGCTTTTTCAATTGTTTAACAGAGTAATTAAGCCGCTTGGCTGTATGTATGACAATGAGATGTAAATTATACCATGACACATCTCACTTAGCTTGTTTTATGTATAATGTATGTCATTTTTTCCCTCCTCCCTTTTGGGCTATAATAAGGCCTCACAGTTATGATCTAAAAACCTCCCTATGTGCCTCAGGAACACTGTAAAGATGAGCATTGACTGACATCCTTCAACACTTGACATTACACTATCATAAAAATAGGTACTTTCACCGCAAGTGAAAGCTTGATGATTCCAGTCAGTGCTGTATGACTTGCTAATTAAATTCACAGGATATTACAGACTTATTTAACATTAGCAGTGGGGAAGCTTGAATCTGTTTTTATCTTAAACATTCTGTCTGATTTTATCAGTTTTTTTTTTTCTCACAACCTGGCAGGATTCTTCTTTTTGATTCTTCATCTTGTGGCCAGATATTATCATCAGCCTTATCACTGAATTGCACAGCACTGAAGGACAGGACCCTGAGGATGCAAAAAATATGTGGGAGGGGGAATACAGCACCAGTATTTGTTAAATCTTTCTGACCTTTGTTGTGCCAGTTTGCACGACTTGAAACAGTGACTTCTATGACTTCAGTATTGATTCATGATACTTGTTCTCCAGAGATAAAACTATGTAGGTGTTTCCCTTTTTTTTGCAGTTGTTTTCAGTCATGGGGGATTTGTTTAGTGTGAGGAAAGGCTGCAAAAACGAAACAGTAAATACTGCAGTGGTTTCCATTTCCCATTGGAAACCCAGCAGCCGAACAGCTGCCTGGGCTCCTGTCTCTTATCACAGCACGATGTCACACTTTTAAAGGCATCAAAACCCAGCTGCAGCTGTGACTGACAGGTGCAAGCTTTCCATCTCCGGGATCAGTGAAGAGGAGAGAGGAAAGCTTCTAAAACAAAGCTGCATTGAGTGATTTGAATCTCACTGCTGGGGGCCGCCTACATCCAAGGGTGATGTAGGCATAGGAAATGGAGGACGTGGTGCTCTGCTTCTTTCAGTCATTAATCAGTGTGGTGACCCCTACCTTCTACCTCCCACCACTCCCTCAGCTCTTTCTTTTTCAACACCTGCCAGGCATCTAATGCAGATTGAACACATCATACACAATCCTCTACTTTAATGTAAAGCTGTTGATACGGACAAGAAGCAGGAGAAGAGGAGAGAGGAAGACGGTCTCCGACTGTGATCGTCCATCTGTGAGCCCAAAGTGATGGCCTTGATGAAGCCGACGCTACTGCTGCTGAGGTGGTGGTCGAGTCGGCGGTCGGATGGGCTAAGCTTAATGCATTCTAACCGGATGCAAGTTTGATGAAGACCAAATGTATGGGAGCACACATGGGGCAAGAGAACACAGATTAGCTCACCACAATGGTGTTGCCGGTGCAGGGGAACGAAGAAAGCTAGGGAATAGGAAAGGAGAAAAATGAAAAACACCACATGGCATCCCAACAAAAATAGCTCTTTCTCTCACATCATCCTTATTTCCCAGTTTCTTCCCTAGCAGCTGCTTTGATGGATCATTTTGTCTTCCTAATAGCAGCTCCAAATCCCTGGATGCTCTCCATTTATGTTCCGTGGGAGACTATAACAATTTAGCCGAATCCATCTAAAAGATTAGTGCAGGAGCAGAGGAAAGGGACAAGACAAAAGTCTAAGCTTTACCCAAGAGGGAATCAACTTGTACTTTATTTAGCCTTTTAATTTTTATGTATTTTTTTTTTTTTTAAATCAACGCTTTGTCAATATTAACTATAGCTGCTACTTGCCTCTTGATTTTTGAAGAAGCCTGGTATAAATGATGCAGTCCCCCAAGCTTGCAGAGGTCTTTCAATCATGCATGAGTGGTGGATAACTGATGGAAGCTGCTGTGGCCCGCCACTCTCTTTTCCTCCCTGTCTGGTTTCCATTTTAACTGCGGGGGAAAAGGATGAGAGAGATTTTCTATCACACCCACCGCTTCATCACAAATATCAAGAGCAGAAAAGAAAACGAGTGATGTTTTGAACAGTAGTCTCTGCCAACTGCAGTCGATATATTTACAGTCTCGGAGACACATCAGCCAATGCGGATCATGTGCAATAACTTCAGTCTGCCAATCAGCGGCGCATGGCTAACTCTTTTTTTGTTCGGGGTTTGCATTGCACATTAATAAAAGGCTGATGACACGTTTGATCAAACTTTCTCAGCACGACAATTGTACATTTATAATGGCCTCATTACACATTTACACATTTGTCTAACATGACAGTCCTGAATTTCAAATTAAAATTTCACAAGATTTCCCGCTTTTCGTCTGTTTGGCTTCTTTTGCAGTTGACAGGCTTGTGGTGTCCATTTCAGTAATGGAATGTAAGTGGTTTATTCATATTTCTCTATGCAACAAAACAAATCTCATCAATGTATGAACACAAAATACAATTAGTAACTGACAACTTTAAACTATACATTATACTGTTCAAGTGCATGAATCAGCTCATCAAAAACTCAATCAACGAGTTTATGATCAGCATAGTGATATGTGGCACAACGACCAATACAAAGTACAATAATACAAAATGAAAATTTGAAAAATTGGAATCTCCTGCACTGGTTTATTTTCTTTATTTTCTGAGGAAATCCGGGGATTGTACACCTCCCTACAGCTACTGTTTATTGTAATGGCTTATACAATCTATAGTTTTCTGAAATGTCCTTTTAAGACCAGATTGTACTTGCCCTCCTCTTCCCAATTTAGATTATTTATACTTTGTTGCATATTGCTTGATTCTTAAAGTCAGGAATGATAAACATAGGTCGTCTACGTGTCGACCCTGCAGGCTTGTCCCTGTACAGAGACCTACTGAGACAACTTAAAACAGTAGAAACCCATGCAAACTGCACAAAATATGCAGAATTATTATTACTGAACATGTACTGTATATGTCAGGGGTGCAGCATAAACATTCTGAAGGAAACATTAAAAACTTGCATTGTTTGTAATGAACACAGGCACAAAAATCAGCAACAATGTATCTAATTGTATCTTTAGACCAAAAACATTTGCATCAGTTATTATAAGCTATTATTTTTCTTTACACAATACAGCTGCCCAGTGCACAGCCTACAATAATTGACAGCGGAATATGTCTACATTAAGACGAGACTAACTGCACAACAGCTTATCTTTGATGGTTTCTTATAATATTTGGTATAGTGCTCTGATATTTTGTATTCATAATTGACATTTTTTGAGTACTGGCAGCAAAGTTTGGACAGTATTTACACAGCCTCACACATTCCCAGAACTACTGCTCTGAACTGGTTTTAAGCTTTTTTTAACCTGGCTCTGCTGGTTAAAAAGCTCATCTGTCCAGGCCAACTCTGCAGGGATGAACTGGAGAGTTGCCGTCATACATGAACTAGAGTTTTACTTCTCTTCTGTGGCAGTAAACACATGATTACTGTTGTGCTATATCATGAGTTTCTATAAACATTTATGACTGACTAGGGTTAGCATGTATTTTCCCGTGGCTAAGACTAACCTACGCCCTGGCACATCAGTTCCACACACACTGGGGGGATCCTCTTTGATAGCAGAGCTGCTAACCTGGCTACAACGCAGGCACAGGTTACCCACCACTACTCACACAGATTTTAATCAGCAGCAGAGCTTGAAAGGTCAAAATTGCTGAAATAAACGCTTGCCCACATATGCTCAGCTCCCGTAGCGTTAGCTTTCTTACATGCATTTTAAAAAAAAAAAACTTCACTGAAAGGAGTGTCTCATTTTGAATAAAACTGCAGGTTGCAGTTTATTTCTGTGCCTGCGCTTTCCTTGCAGATCCCTAGCACAGTTGGTCTTTTAATGGAGTGCAAAAAATGAATATAGGCTAACAGTATTATTACCTGTGAGAGCAGTGAGTGACAAGACTGCTGTCTAATAACTAATAGAACACACAGATGTATATTCATAACCTATTCTTGATATCGAGGGTGCCAAACCATTAGATAAAAAGTATTCTTGCATGTGTCTATTTGCATACTTTAAAGGTTCTGCACCTGCTTCCAGCAACATGCTTTTCATTTATTTTCCATCTGGGGGCGCAAAAGCTAACAATGTCAGAATCATTGTTTTTAAATATCTGATTTTCATTGGAGCAACATATATTTATTTAATCATCCAAATTCTTTTTGGTTGATGTTTGTTTAATATGAATCAATCATTTAGCAAACAAACACAATACATTAATTTAACATATTTCTAATCCGTGAATCAAACACATACCCTTGCATTTTTGAGCATAGGCTATAATTTAAACAAGTAGTTTGTAGGATTTAGAAATGTGTCAATGTGGAAAAAAGCTATTATAAATATTGGTACATCATCAACTCCAATTTAGCATCTCAGTATTTGAAATACCAAGCAAGTGTATAATGGCATCCAAGAACAACAAGATTATTAATTTTTGAATTCGTTTCTTCTTTCAACCATTGGTATATTAGTATCTTTTCAACTGGGCATTTTATTCACGTTTTGTTTTGGATGCTGCTATGTGGTTTGTCTGTTTAGTCAAGTAAATCGTGTCTTGATTCAGAATCTTTTTGCACTTTAAAATATTCAAATAACACCTGATGCAGGAGTGCAAAAGGCTATTTTTTTTACTTTGCACCGTCAGTGAAAACAGCTTTGGGTGTTGAAGAACATCACAGCTTGGCCGTGTGGGTGGATGGAGACACGGGACATTGTCAGGCCTCTCAGAATGGAGCATGTTGTGTGGCACACCACATCGTCATGTTATATTATGGACAAGAAAGGAAATGACAGGACAACATCAGCAGGGAAATCTCTTATGCAAGGGAACATCTTGTTCAATGCCAGGAACATTGATGGCATCTGTCCCCAATGGACCGAAATTGCAAAGAGAGTGAGGAGGCAGAGCTCATCTTCCTCTGTCCAGGGAATAGATTCCAAGTATACTGTAAACACACTGACAGATAACATAGGTCATGAACAGTTCTATCTGCTTGCCTTTAAAATGATCCAGAATCTCAGTGGATATGTTCAGAAAGTAAGGTGAAGAATTAGAATAACCATGCAGCTCTTTAATCATCATACTTTTCTATTAGTGGGAGATTTAGAGCACATTGTGTGCCTTTGAGACAGCAAAGCTGACAATTAGTGTTTACACTTGTTTTTTTTTTGTAAATCATTGTACCCTGTGGTTGGACAAAGCAACGGTTTATGGAAACTGTTTTACTAAACATGCAAGGAGTGTTCCCTGTTAAATATCCCAGTCAAATGACATCCTCCCGAGACACCCAAGGTAATGTTTGGTGTAAATTATTCATTTCATATTGCCTCTTAAACGTCTCAGAATTTTGTGCGTGTAACAAACACAAAATTCCACAAATAAATGAAAAATATTCTACATGTAAAATATCCACCATATATGTTAATGTACGATGAATGGGTCTTTTCAGTTAGTACCTATGATTTCAGTCTGCTGTAGCATCTGCCACCAGTTTTGATGAAAATGGTCACTCACCTCCAGTGATATTTAGCCATGCAAGTAGTTTTGGTTGTATCAGCCTAGGTTTGAGGTATCATTGCCCACAAATTCTGCTTTCCACCCCAATGCAATGAAGGTGAATTGAATTTAGTTTGTGCTGCTGAAAGCATTGAAAATGCTATTTGGAAAAAGAAATCGAAGACAGTGTATCCTTCCAGAAACAATGCTTTGGGCAATTTCTTTGACTATTTCTTCTTTATAAAACAGTTTCCAATAAAAACTGTCAGAGTAACCAGGGCATTATTTCTGTGAAGAAATGTTGCGGTTGAGCTTTTCAAATGTCATTTTTGATGCTTTGAGCACTACAAACTATTTCCCCATCCACCCCCATTGTACTGGGGGCTTTAATCCCAATGGTGTCTGTAAACCTCTACACATAAAATGAAAACTATCTGTATTAAAAACTATTTTCTTTTTTTGGGGGGGGAATGAAATTATCCTTTAAAAAAGCATCAAACAGGCTCTGGATAAACAGCATTGTTTACACAAAGTCCTCTTCCCGAGTGCTTCCGGGAATACAAAGCCAAGACAAAAGCCAAGCCAATTTAGATGTTCACTCAGTGCAGCAGCACAAACAAAGCAGGAAGCTAGATTCACAGGGCCAAATCCCTGGTTTGAAGTCCCAGGTCCTTCCCTACAACGAGTGACTGCATTCTCTACTCCCACAACCTCTTCTAAATTAGGCCATCACCGTGGTAACGCGGGGAAACTGCCAAAAGTTGAGGGGATTGTGGGACGCAGTAGGACCGAGTGATTGAGGTCAATTCAAGAGGTCAGCATGCCATTTTCAGAGCAAAGTTCCCGTTTCCTTTGGCAAACAATTTCCTGTCCCTTGGCTACCAATCAAAGTAGTTTGTGAGCCCTTTTGCTTCCCTCAGAAGTAATCGAGGCTTACTCAGTGTTGAGCCCTTAGAATTTGATTAGAGCTAGTGAGCTTGGGATATTGACAAGGCTGTCATATTTCCCCCCTGGAAAGCTACTTCCTGTACTTTACAGGTCCGTTGATACCTCTGAGACCAAGATTCTCTGGGCCCCCTCTTGCAAATGGCAAGATATAAAGAATAAGCATGTTTTCAGCTGGCCCTTAGTTTTTAAGTGGCCCTCTGAGATAGTGACCATATATCTGTGGTTGTAGTTATTAAAAAGCTGGCGACTGGCATTTGGAAATGACATAGGGTCTTGCCGCTGGTAGGGCCTTCAGCACTTGGCTAGTTATTTGAGTGTGAGATACACTCTCCTGTCTGACAGCAGAGTGAGTAGGAGCTTGTTGTATAATATGGGAGCGGGACAAAACTTGTTGTAAATATTTCATGGCAATAGGTCAACAGGATGTTAATGTTTTTCTTTTGTGCTGTGGCCCTCTGGTAAGGTTAGTCATTGACAGATTAAATTCACTGCATACAGTCACTTATGTCATGATGTACACCACTAGCTGCCACATATTAAATTCCAATAGGACCTCTGTGTGCAGATTGGTTTGAGTAATATAACAAACCCGAAGGAACTGTAGAAACACATTCAGCATGTCATAGCGCTTCTACTGTACACCACTTTATTAAACATTTACTAAAGTATGCAAATACGTATTATGAAGCCCTAAGATATAATATTCTGAGGAGAGCTTTGTGTTCTGGCTGGTGTGATTATTGTGACAGACCCGAAGGAACTCTAGAAACACTTGGAGCATGTCATTGCTGTGATACTTTATTAAAAATGTACTCACGTATGCAAATAAGTATTATCAAAGCCCCACATTTCCAAATCTGATATTAGTTTTTCATTCTATCTTATTGTGTTTTTGTAATTTTAATTTAGGCTTGTTTGCGTGTGTGGTAATGCTTGGCTCAGCTACATGACCATGTTTCTGTTACATGTGAAGCACTTTGTGAATTAATTTGATTGTGACCTTTGATTATTTGAGTGTGATTGTGAAATGAGGGTGGAGGGTTGTGGTGACGAGAAGCGAGTAAAGGGAGATGAATAAAAAAACAAACCCTTCACAGAAGGAAACAAGCTTTCAATGTCTGACCAAACCTTTTAATTTTCCGCTTCATTAAGAGCTGCAGTGCTGGTGCTGTGAGCTCAAGGCCAGAGGCCGCTGGAGGCAGAGGCAGACCCTTTTAATAGCCTGTTTACAACCAGACTTGGGCAGTGTAGGGAGCAAATGGAAGGACTGAGCTTGTTAACAATTTAATGGCTGCAGTGACTGATTTAAGGATTTGCATACTTGCAAAGGTCATATTTGCTAGGTTCTTCACTGGGCAAGACCTAAAGCCACATTGACGGGGGTTTATGATCCACAGTGATCATTTTCAGGGATGGGTGGTTGTAATGAAGCATAATTGGAAACTGCTTCACTCCTTTGTGGCCACTTGATAGGTCAGAAATGAGTGTTCGTTACAGCAAACAAAGACAAGTGTGGTGCCAACGCTGTACATTACTGTCAAAACAAATCAATTTGTGCATGTAGGAATAGAATGAAAACATTTGTAGCATACAAAAATGCTACAAATGTTCATGAATAACTTCAATTTTACACTCTGATTTCAAAATCTTATCATTGTCAATACATTGATCATTGCAGATTTATGGAATCAAGAACAACCTGAAAATACCCAGAGTGGCAGCTGATGGGTATGGCACAGTTTTTAGAGCATCTCTTGGCATTGGTTCCATTGAGTGGAGCTATGAATTATGCAGGTATAATACTACCTCATTTCCTTTCAACTCACAAACCAGAGCTGATAGTAGAAAATGTCAGTTGACTCAAAATAATGAATTAGGATCTTGGCAGTTCCATTTGAAGGAAAAGCCTGACCTTTTTTAATTTAGATAGTATTTGATGTAAAGAGACCTGATTCTTTTTTTTATGGCAAATTGAGAGAACGCAGTATACATCAGGTGTCCCTGATTTCTTCAATCTGGCTTCCTTATCAATCGTCCTTTTTTTGTATTCTGTAGAAAAGGAAAAGAGATGGTGACATTATGATTCAAGAGTCGTCAGTGCTTTAGCACCTTAGTGACTTTTGACAGCTCTTTCTTTCTCCCTCCCTTCTTTTTTCTCACATTCAGCTAGACTCTGTCAGACCTTGTCATACATGCAAGGTTACACGTTGTCTGGACAAGGACTGAGGGCATACAAAGTCAATGGACCTTGACTGAAAAGTCAGTGTAAAGTTGCAACAGAATGGGGAAAACCAGAGCTGCCAAGTGTGGCCAAGGCTGGCGTTGCTGTGATGTGAATTTATGTCCAGCGAATGTGTGGGCTGAACCTGCAGACTATAAACAAAGGTGGAAGACCCGCTGAGAACTAATACGCTTCAACATCACATTACATACCTGATCCTGGGCTCGGCTTCACCAGTGTGAGTGTTTGAAGGGTGGATAAACATGCTGCATTACCCTACCAGCAACTGCATCCCCTTCTTTGTCATTTCTGTCTTATTCTTTTTATGTTACTCTCTTCAGCCTCTGTATCATGAATTAAAAGGGCCAGCTGTAAACATAGCTCTCAGATGACCTGGAAGGAGGGCAGGTCACCTACAAAAGCATGCTCGTGGCCTTTTTGTGATGTGCTGTTGCTCGCTCGTTTTGTTGCTTCCGACTGGCTGCATGCCTCCGCCAATGCAATTCGGCATTGAAAGTCCTTCCAAGTGACTGGTCATGACAGGCTTTCCCTGGGCTCTTTCTGCTGCCTGGGGGTGACCCTAATACCCTCTCATACCTCCATGTGGAACAGAGGACACATGGCAAGGGCAAGCGTGTTGGCCGCTGGTGGGGATTCTCGACTGTGGATTGCAGTAGGAGTCCGTCGAAGGGATGGAAGGGATGTAGCATGACAAGACTAGAAAATCTGTCAATTTAGGTTTAAAGCTTGGAGCAAAATGGGATATGGGGAACATATGGGAGAGTTTATGGAGTAGCAATGTAGAAAATGTTCAAGAGATGCTGCCTAGGAAATTGAAAGCATAGGATTGTTGGAGAGACTGTGATGCATTGTGAACAAGGGAAGTGGTGAAGCAGGACTGCAGAGATATGAAGCAGCTGTACCCTTGGCCCTTGAACCTATCATGCACCGGTGCTGTCTGCCTTTCTGCTGGTCTTTCTGCCTCCCTTTTGGCACCCTGTGAGGCTGAGGAGTCGCGGAGGAAAGAAATCCTGACCTCCCCTAGCTGGCTTGCCTTTCGATGGCCTACCGTCAACATCCCCATGCCAGCAGCATTGCCATCTGGAGCATTCTCCCTCCCACTCTCTTTATTGTTTTCTCCCGTGTGCTCAAAAGGATACGGTCTCTTTCTTTATTGTGCAAACACAGAAGAACGTGCACAAGGGCGTACACAATGCATTAAATACTCAGTCTAAACCACAGCAGACAGCAGGTTTTCACTGATGCACCCCTAAACAACTGGAAGGCAGACTCATTTGTTTTTGTCTGTAGATGAAAGCCCCACATGTGATTGTATAGTCTTTGCACAGGACAGTACATATTAATAATGGATATTTATTCTGTTTGATATTCTTTTTATGCCCTCAAAGAGACCATCAGACAGTGGAATCATGTCTGTAGTTGGCTGGGAGGACAATTTTACAGGTCAACGGACATTTATTTTGGTTTCAGCTGTGCCAAGAAAATAAAGGTAGATGTAAATAAAACACAGCCATCCTCCTCTCTCTTGTAGGACATCGCTACACGTTTATATTAGCATAGAAAAGGCCAGTGTTGCTGCTTTTCATAATTCCACCCCGTATCTGTGCTGTGACTCACTCCTTAAGTAGACTTGAACATGCATTTATGCTATAGGGCATTTGCATTCAGTCCGAGGTGAGACCCCGTCTTTGTCATGTTTTGACATTGAATTTAGTGTTCTGGATTTTCACATTATGCTTACTTTGTCTAATAAAGTTAAACTGCCATAGCTCAGAAAAAGATTCAATGCGTAATACCTTACCTACCCAATTGACTGATATCACATCCATCATCGCGAAACCCATACGAAAGCAGTGTTTAATCCACTTGTTCTTACGTATTGTTGCTTCATATAGCTTGCCGCATTGTATATTGACTGCATGATTGAAATTCCAATAATTGCCAATCCCTCAGTGTCAGATCCAATGTTCAACCAGGAACAATCACTTGAACACAGCGATGTGCATTACTAGTATGCTAGCCATTGTTGTGCTAGGATTTCATCAGGATTCAATAGCCTGTATCTCCAGTGTGTGAGCGATGGTGGGACGCGACAGGAGGGACAAGTGGAGGAAAGAATAATTACTGGGCCTATTTCCTCCCCAAGTCATTCACGCACCAGCAAGCCCAACAAAAAGGACTCTTCTCCTGCATTGTTATTATGAAATGAAAAATGGGCAGCAGATCAGTACAGTGACAGGACGTTTGGTGTATTTACCTGTCATTTGTCTCCTTTTGGACAGGAGTGGACACTGTGCAGTTTGAAGCAGTGCACACCCACTGATGATATCAGTTTCTGAGCCCCAGCTTTGTGTTGTAGATGGATGGTGCTGTACTGTAAGTGTTGGGTGTAATCTCGCCACATGCTGGTTGTCGGACACGCAGAGGAACACAGTGGATTTCGGATGTAATGCATTTGAAAGCCGGCCTAATTAAAAAGCGAACAGGCACTTGGCAAGCATTGATTGTTTGTGTACCTGCACACTGAGGATAAGGACGAGACCATTCAACTGCAAGGATACTCTGTATTAATTAGTGGCTTGAAGCAAAGGCCACATTTGAACATGGAGAAAATGAATTGGCATGTATTGTCACTTCTTCTCCTGCACTTATGTTTCTGGATCAGATGGACCCCTGAACGTATGCTGATACTGGCTGTAAATAATGATTGAATCTTTAGAGGAAGGTACACTGAGAACGCACATCAATACACCTCAACTAAACACAAACTCTTTTATTAGCTATAAAAATTGTCAAGTTAAGTCATTTCCAATTTTTGTGTTTACTGGATCAATTTCCACCAGCTGTCAGGCATATGAGGACTAATGGAGGTGTCATGCTGAGTATATTCATGAGCTTAGAATTATATGATTCTATCTGCCTTCAGGATAGTTTTGAGTTATTGAGCTTAAAGGTTTTCAATGCAAGGTTTTCATCGACTTATATAGTGATTACACATTCAAAAATCAGTCCTTTCATTAAATAACACCACAGTGACATTAATTGGTATTCATTGACTTGGCTGATGTGAATGAGTCAGCTTTGGCAAAATAATTTGATAGAGCCTTGAAATTCCAAGGACACAGAATCAATCACGAGTTGCCAGTAAACTTTGTGTAAACAGTAACAATCTTCTTATTACTGTCAACACTCTTTACTTTGGGATAGACTCAGATGAACTCGTTAATTTCCATTTTCATGTATTACTTATAGTTCTCTCTGCATCTTTTTATGTCTCACATTATTCACTGCCCCAAATGGCTTTTTGACATTTTGAACTTGAAGAAATATGTTAAATATACAAAATGCATGTCCTATCTGTCAGTTTAAAACGTTCACATTTACTTATCGTCACATTAAAGGTGCGTCGTGTTTCATGTTTCACTTTCTGAGTAAGAAACGGGCAACCTTTAAGAGCTCCTGTAGAACGTGTTGTCAGAAAGACAGTGATGTGTACAATTCAGCCACAATATAAGTAAGTCTGTATTCTGTAGTGACGTTTGAATAATGGACTGTCAATCCATTATAATCAATCTGCACCAAATCGACTAACAGTAGACTACAGATTTAACTGCATCCGGACACATCCGTTGGTTTTAGGCAGTGTGTTATCTGCAGGATCATTGTGGCTGTCATCACACTAATGAATGCTGTTTGCTGCACCAGCAAGACAACGTTTTCTTTAACGGTCTCAGAGGTAAGTCCACCTTGAGAAGAAAACTGTATAGATTAAATTTAACATACATATTGCCTGTCTACATTTTAATTCTGCAGCGTTGAAGTGTTATGTCTCACCCTCTAACATCTTTGTTAGTCGCCATTACCCCTGAGTTTCTCCCTGACTGACTGGTTAGAGGCCTGGACGTCGAAGCCTTGGGGCATTGTAGATCGCTGATGAGACACGTGAGGAGCCACAGGAAATCTACATACACCGTAACCTGCACCAGTCTGCACAAGTAAATTCACGGTGATCAATCTGTCGCTACACTCAGAATGACACGCTGCCGGTACATTCCGGCATTGGCGGGGATGCTGGAAATGATAGTGCTATATGCACTGAGAGGAAAGTCAATTTGCCCCAGCAATTTGCAGAAACAGATCACGCCAGTCAACAAACACGGTGTTGACTTTGATGGCACCAATCACAGCAGCAAAGAGACGCATGCTATGAACTCACTCCTACGAACTCTGTGGTTGGTAGCTTTCAGGTTTTCCCTTTTTCTCCCCTTTACCTCCTCTGTCAATACCCTCCCTGCACGCATCACTGGCATGCACTCCTACCCTCAGCCCCTAGAAAAACATAATCATTAAAAAATAAATACATAATGCCGATAGCAGTGAAGCAGGTGGGAGGGGTAGCGGTGTGAGCCCTTAGACTGACTCAGACTGACTCATACTTCTGCCCACTGACTGAATGCATTTACTCAAAACCACCGCCGACTTCATGGATTCCAGGCATTGATATTCTTCTTTTAAAACTTAATGAACTGTAAAGAAAAAAAAAGAAAAAAGAAATAATTCCTCCCAACTAGTGGACTGCTTTTCCTTTGTGGCTGACATTGATACGTTAGTTTGCCATGCATAATTGAAGCTTTATGATTTAATTAATGGATTGGGTGGCATCCTGCATTCATGATATACAATAAATGAGTCATCTACATTCACTCTCCAATACTTTCCAAACGCACATACAGGCTCTTACAACAAGTGAAATCAGCGTCATAATTATTCTCAATTGACTATTAGCGCACTAATTGGCAAAAATTAAGAATATTTATATTTCTTGCCTTTACCCCTGCTGTGGAAAATGTTAAATACACTACATGCTTTAGTCATTTATTTACTACTATTGAGAAATAGTTATCTTTCCCTTTACTGTACTTTTGACTTAAGACTCCTTAATAAAATAAAGTGTAACCTGAGCAGAGAATAAAGCTTGACAATACAATCCAACCTCAAGGTCCGTTCAGTAGCTGTTCTGGAGCTTTCACTCATATGACATGATCTTCATCAGCAGATTGGAAATGCCAGGCGTTATGCATTTTAATTGTATATGTTTACATTTCTAGTTTTGTTTGAGCACTTTAATGACTTCTCGTACATCTGGGCTCAAAACTTCAATTTCAGAAATTGTAATGTAAACATTTACAATTCCATAATAGCAGGCTCCTGATGAAGATCATGTGGCACGATCGAAAGCTCCAGAAAAGCTCCTTAACGGATCATGAGGTGAGACAGTTTTGTCGTCTGCTGTTTACAACGTCAAGAATAAACTTTGAATCTCAGGAATTAAAGAAAATAATTGTATTCGTTTGGTGATGCATACATCATATTATATTGTATTCTGTATTAAATTAGAATAAGTGGTTAGAAAGAGGGCTCTGCCTGTATGTTAATTTCCTTGCAATTGACTCAGATATTGATGTTGGAGTGAATTTGACAGGGGATTGAGGGGTTTACTCTTAACCTGTGAAGGTGCCTTATCTGACTGAGTGATGTGGGAAGTAACATGTAAACATGATTTTACATATGTTAAGTGCCAGGCTAATATGACAAATCATAATAAGTTGTTAATTTAATAAAATAATTCATTAATTTATATATATATACACTACCGTTCAAAAGTTTGGGGTCACCCAAACAATTTTGTGTTTTCCATGAAAAGTCACACTTATTCACCACCATACGTTGTGAAATGAATAGAAAATAGAGT